>CM033639.1:31184899-31224899 GCA_019453435.1 Rhinogobius similis | reverse complement strand
ATTAAAAACCAGGTCTAAACCAGGACTAAACCAGAACTAAACCAGGTCTAAACCAGGTCTAAACCAGGACTAAACCAGGACTAAACCAGGTCTAAACCAGGTCTAAACCAGGACTAAACCAGGACTAAATCTGGTCTAAACCAGGACTAAACCAGGACTAAATCTGGTCTAAACCAGGACTAAACCAGGTCTAAACCAGGTCTAAACCAGGACTAAACCAGGACTAAACCAGGTCTAAACCAGGTCTAAACCAGGACTAAACCAGGACTAAACCAGGACTAAACAGGACTAAACCAGGACTAAACCTGGACTAAACCAGGTCTAAACCAGGACTAAACCAGGTCTAAACCAGGTCTAAACCAGGACTAAACCAGGACTAAACCAGGACTAAACCAGGACTAAACCAGGTCTAAACCAGGACTAAACCAGGACTAAACCAGGTCTAAACCAGGTCTAAACCAGGACTAAACCAGGACTAAACCAGGTCTAAACCAGGTCTAAACCAGGACTAAACCTGGTCTAAACCAGGACTAAACCAGGACTAGACCCGGTCTGTAAAGCCCGTTGCTGTTGTGTTTCTGGTGACTGTGGGAGAATCTTTTCAAAGCTGCTCTTTTTGAAAATATCACAAACAGGAAGTGGACACGAGGCCCGTCGCCGTGGAAACCATCGACCCACCGCCGCTTCAGAGCGACCTTTACCGAAACACCACGACAACATCAACAAACGAGGAGAAAAGACCAGGACCAGACCAGGACCAGGACCAGACCAGGACCAGGACCAGACCAGGACCAGACCAGGACCAGACCAGGACCAGGACCAGACCAGGACCAGACCAGGACCAGACCAGGACCAGACCAGGACCAGGACCAGACCAGGACCAGACCAGGACCAGACCAGGACCAGGACCAGGACCAGACCAGGACCAGGACCAGACCAGGACCAGACCAGGACCAGACCAGGACCAGGACCAGGACCAGACCAGGACCAGACCAGGACCAGACCAGGACCAGGACCAGACCAGGACCAGACCAGGACCAGGACCAGACCAGGACCAGGACCAGGACCAGACCAGGACCAGGACCAGACCAGGACCAGACCAGGACCAGGACCTGACCAGGACCAGACCAGGACCAGACCAGACCAGGACCAGGACCCAGACCAGGACCAGACCAGACCAGGACCAGGACCAAGACCAGGACCAGGACCAGGACCAGACCAGGACCAGGACCAGGACCAGGACTAAACAGGACTCACGTCGACGTAGTTGGCGTTGATGTAGTCTGAACCGTCTCCGTCCTGGTTCTGGAGTCGGACTCTGGAGTGATCGTCTGGAACACAAACAGGACCATGAAGGTAGGGGGGAGGAGGTAGGAGGTAGGGAGTAGGGAGTAGGAGGTAGGAGTTAGGAGGTAGGAGGTAGGAGTTAGGAGGTAGGGGGTAGGAGGTAGGAGGTAGGGGGTAGGGGGTAGGAGGTAGGAGGTAGGAGGTAGGAGGTAGGAGTTAGGAGGTAGGGGGTAGGAGGTAGGAGGTAGGAGGTAGGGGGTAGGAGTTAGGAGGTAGGGGGTAGGAGGTAGGAGTTAGGAGGTCGGAGGTAGGGTGAGTGGGAGGTGGGAGTTAGGAGGGTGGGAGGTGGGAGTGGGTAGGAGGTGGGAGGTAGGGAGGTGGGAGGTGGGAGTTGGGAGGTGGGGGTAGGAGGTGGGAGGGTGGAGGAGTGGGAGTGGGAGGTGGGGGTGGGGTGGGAGGTGGGGGGGTGGGGGTGGGGGGTGGGGGTAGGGGGGAGTTAGGGAGGTGGGGGGTGGGAGGTGGGAGTTAGGAGGTGGGGGTCGGAGGTGGGAGGTAGGGGGTAGGAGTTAGGAGGTGGGGGTGGGAGGTGGGAGTTAGGAGGTAGGGGTTAAGGTGGGGGTGGGAGGTGGGAGGCTGTTAGGAGGTGGGAGGTAGGAGTTAGGAGGTGGGGGTGGGAGGGTGGGAGGTGGGAGGTGGGAGTAGGGAGTAGGAGGTAGGAGTTAGGAGGGTGGGGTAGGAGTTGGGAGGTGGGGGTGGGGGGTGGGAGGTAGGAGTGTGGGGGTAGGAGTTAGGAGGTAGGGGGGTGGGAGAAGGAGGGGGAGGGTAGGAGGTGGAGCAGGAGGTGGGAGGTGGGAGTGGGGAGTGGGAGGTGGGGAGGGTAGGAGGTGGGAGTGGGAGGTGGGGGTGGGGGTGAGGGGGGTGGGGGGTGGGGGGGTAGGGAGTGGGGGGTGGGAGGTGGGGGTGGGAGGTGGGAGTTAGGAGGTGGGGGTGGGAGGTGGGAGGTGGGAGGTGGGAGTTAGGAGGTGGGGGGGTGGGAGTGTAGGAGTTAGGGAGGTGGGAGGTGGGGGGGTGGGAGGTAGGGGGTGGGAGGTGGGGGTGGGAGGTGGGAGGTGGGAGGTGGGGAGTGGGGAGTGGGAGGTGGGAGTTAGGAGGTGGGAGGTGGGAGTTAGGGAGGTAGGGGGTGGGAGGTGGGAGTGGGAGGTGGGAGTGGGAGTTAGGAGGTGGGGGGTGGGAGGTAGGAGGTGGGGAGTTAGGAGGTGGGAGTTAGGAGGTGGGAGGTGGGGGTGGGGGGGTGGGAGGTGGGAGGTAGGAGGTGGGAGGTGGGAGGTGGGGGAGTGGGAGTGGGAGGTGGGGGTGAGGGGGTGGGGGTGGGGGGTGGAGGAAGGAGGTGAGAGGTGGGAGGTGGGAGGTAGGAGTTAGGAGGGTAGGAGGTGGGAGTGGGAGTTAGGGGTAGGAGGTGGGGTTAGGAGTTAGGGGGTGGAGGGTAGGGGTTAGGAGTGGTGGTTAGGAGTTGGGGGGTGGGAGGTGGGAGGTAGGGAGTGGGAGTGGGGGGTGGGGGTGGGAGGTGGGGTTGGGAGGTGGGAGGTGGGGGTGGGAGGTGGGGTTAGGAGGTGGGAGGTGGGGGTGGGGGTGGGGAGTAGGAGGTGGGAGGTGGGAGGTGGGGGTGGGAGTTAGGAGGTGGGGGTGGGAGGTGGGAGTAGGAGGTAGGAGGTGGGGGGTGGGAGGTGGGAGTTAGGAGGTGGGGAGGTGGGAGGTGGGGGTGGGGGTGGGAGGAGGTAGGGGTGGGGGTGGGAGGTGGGAGGTAGGGGGTAGGGAGTAGGAGGTGGGGGGGTGGGAGGGGGTTAGGGGGGTGGGGAGTAGGAGGTGGGGGGTGGGGGGTGGGAGGGTGGGGAGTGGGAGGTGGGGTTAGGAGGTGGGGGTGGGAGTAGAAAGGTGGGAGGTGGGGAGTGGGAGTTAGGGGTGGGGGTGGGAGGTGGGAGGTGGGAGTTAGGAGGTGGGAGGTGGGGGTGGGAGGTGGGAGTTAGGAGGTGGGAGGTGGGGGTGGGAGGTGGGGGTGGGGGGTGGGAGGTGGGAGGGTGGGAGTGGGAGTTAGGAGGTGGGGGTGGTAGGTGGGGAGTGGGGGGTGGGGGTGGGAGGTGGGGGGTGGGAGTTAGGAGGTGGGAGGTGGGGGTGGGAGGGAGGTGGGAGGTGGGGTGGGAGTTAGGAGGTGGGGGTGGGAGGTGGGAGTTAGGAGGTGGGAGGTGGGGGGTGGGAGGTGGGAGTTAGGAGGTGGGAGGTGGGGGTGGGAGGTGGGGGGTGGGGGTGGGAGGTGGGGGTGGGAGGTGGGGGTGGGAGGTGGGGGGAGTGGGAGGTGGGGGGGAGGTGGGAGGTGGGGGTGGGAGGTGGGGTGAGTGGGAGTGGGAGGTGGGGATGGGAGAGTGGGAGTGGGGGGGTGGGGGTGGGAGTTAGGAGGTGGGGTTAGGAGGTGGGGAGGTGGGGGTGGGGGGTGGGGGTGGGGGGGTGGGGGGTGGGGAGTGGGAGGTGAGGTGGGAGGTGGGAGGTGGGGGTGGGGGTGGGGGGGGGGGGTGTGGGGGGGAGGGGTGAGGGGTGGGAGTTAGGGTGGGGGTAGGGGAGGTGGGTAGGGTGGGAGGAGTGGGGGGGAGGTGGGAGGTGGGGGTGGGGAGTGGGAGGAGAGTGGGAGGTGGGTAGGAGGTGGGAGTTAGGAGGTGGGGGGTGGGGGTGGGAGGTGGGGTTAGGAGTGGGGGTGAGGTAGTGGGGTTAGGAGTTAGGGAGGTGGGAGGTGGGGGTGGGAGAGGGGTGGGAGGTGGGAGTTAGGAGTGAGAGTGGGAGTGGGAGTTAGGGTGGGGGGTGGGAGGTAGGTGGGGGTGGGAGGTTAGGGTGGGAGTGAGGGTGGGAGTGTAGGGGGTGAGGAGGTGGAGGTAGGGGTGGGGTGGGAGTGAGGTTAGGGGTTAGGAGTTAGGGAGGTGGGAGGTGGGGTGGGAGTTAGGAGGTGGGGGTGGGGGTGGGAGTTAGGAGGTGGGAGGTGGGAGTGGGGGTGGGGGTGGGGGTGGGGAGTTAGGAGGTGGGGGTAGGAGGGTGGGGGGTGGGAGTTAGGGGAGTGGGGGTAGTTAGGAGGTGGGGGAGGGGTGGGGAGGTGGGAGGTGGGGGTGGGAGGTGGGGGGGAGTGGGAGTTAGGTGGGGGTGGGAGTGGGAGGTAGGGGTGGGAGGTAGGGGAGTTAGGGGTGGGAGTGGTTAGGGGGTGGGAGTTGGGGGGTGGGAGGGGGGAGTGGAGAGGAGAGTGGGGGAGTGGGGGAGGGTGGGGAGTTAGGAGGTGGGGTGGGAGGTGGGGGTAGTTAGGAGTTAGGGGTTAGGAGTGGGGTGGGAGGTAGGGGGGAGTTAGGGGGGTGAGGCTAGGGGTTAGGAGTTAGGGGTGGGAGGTGAGGGAGGTAGGGTGGGAGTTAGGAGTTAGGGGGTGGGAGTGAGGAGGAGGGGAGTGGGGAGAGTGAGAGTGAAGTGGGGAAGTTAGGTGAGGGGAGTTAGGAGGAGTGGGAGGTGGGAGGGTGGAGGTGGGAGTTAGGGGAGTGGGAGGAGTTAGGGAGGTGGGAGTTAGGGGGGGTGGGGGTGGGAGGTGGGGAGTGGGAGTTAGGAGGTGGGAGGTGGGAGTGGGAGGTGGGAGGGAGAGGAGGGTGGGAGGTGGGACTGAGGTGGGAGTTAGGAGGTGGGAGGTGGGGGTGGGGGGCGGGGGAGTGGGGGGTGGGGGTGGGAGGGTGGGGGGTGGGAGATGGGAGGAGGGTGGGGGGTGGGGGTGGGAGGTGAGGAGTTCAGGAGGTGGGAGGTGGGAGGTGGGAGTGGGAGGGTGGGGAGGGGGGGGTGGGGGTGGAGTTAGGGGGGAGGTGAGGAGGTGGGGGGGTGGGGGGTGGGGGGGGGGGTGGGGGGTGGGGTGGGGGGTGGGGGTGGGGGGTGGGGGGTGAGGAGTGAGGAGGGTGGGGTGGGGAATGGTGAGGGGTGGGAGGTGGGAGTAGGAGGTGGGAGGTAGGAGTTAGGGGGTAGGAGTGAGAGGGAGTCTGGGAGGGGGTGGGGGTGGGTGGGGAGGTAGGGAGTGGGGGTTAGGAGTGGGGGTGGGAGGTAGGGGGTGGAGAGTGGGGGTGGGGGGTGAGGGGGGTGGGAGGTGGGGAGTGGGAGGGAGAGGAGGTGGGAGGTGGGGGGTGGGGGTGGGGTGGAGGTTGGGGTTAGGGGTGGGAGGTGGGGTGGGGGGTGGGAGTGGGAGGTGGGAGGTAGGGGGTGGGAGTTAGGAGGTGGGAGTGGGAGGTGGGAGGAGGTGGGGGTAGGGGAGTGGGAGGTGGGAGGTGGGGGGTGGGAGAGTGGGAGATGAGGAGTGGGGTTGGGGTGGGGAGTGGGGGTGGGAGAAGGGAGGTGGGAGTTAGGAGGTGGGAGGTGGGGGTGGGGGGTGGGAGTTAGGAGGTGGGAGGTGGGGGGTGAGAGGTGGGGTGGGAGGTGGGGGGTAGGAGGTGGGGGGTGGGGGTGGGAGAGTTAGGAGGTGGGAGGTGAGGTGGGAGGTGGGGGTGGGAGGTAGGGGGTGGGAGGTAGGAGGTGAGGGTTAGGAGGTGGGGGTGGGGAGGAGTTAGGGGGTAGGAGGTAGGGGGTAGGAGTTAGGGGGTAGGGGGTGGGGGTGGGGAGGTAGGGAGTAGGGGGTGGGAGTTAGGGGTGGGGAGTGGGGGTGGGAGGTGGGAGTTGGGAGGGTGGGGGTGGGAGGTAGGAGGTGGGAGGTGGGAGGTGGGAGGTAGGGGAGGTGGGAGGTGGGAGTTAGGAGGTGGGAGTAGGGGGTGGGAGTTAGGAGGTGGGGGTAGGGGGTGGGAGGTGGGGGTGGGAGTGAGGGGGTGGGAGTTAGGGGTGGGAGTTAGGGGGTGGGGGGTGGGGGGGGGGGGGGGGGGGTAGGAGGAAGGAGGTGGGAGTGGGAGGTGGGAGTGGGAGTGGGAGGTAGGGAGGTGGGGGTGGGAGTGGGGGTGGGAGGTGGGAGTTAGGAGTTAGGGGGTAGGAGGTAGGGGTTAGGAGTTAGGAGGTAGGGGGTAGGGGGGTTAGGAGGTGGGGGGTGGGGAGTGGGAGGTGGGAGTTAGGAGGTGGGGGTGGGAGGTGGGGGGTGGGAGGTGGGGGTGGGAGGAAGGGGGTGGGAGTTAGGAGGTGGGGGGTGGGGGGTGGGGGTTGGGGGTGGGGGGTGGGGGGTGGGGGTGGGGTGGGTAGGGGTGGGTGGTGGGGGGGGGTGGGAGGTGGGAGGTGGGGGTGGGAGGTGGGAGGTAGGAGTTAGGGGGTAGGAGTTAGGGGGGAGGTGTTAGGGGGTCGGGGGTGGGGGTGGGAGGTGGGGGGTGGGAGGTGGGGGTGGGAGTTAGGAGGTGGGGGTGGGGGGTGGGGGGTGGGGGTGGGGGTGGGGGGTGGGGGGTGGGAGGGAGTAGGAGTTAGGGGGTGGGAGGTAGGAGGTGGGGGGTGGGGGGTGGGGGGGTGGGAGTTAGGAGGTGGGAGTTAGGAGGTGGGAGGTGGGGAGGAGTGAGAGGTGGGGTGGGAGGAGTGGGAGGTGGGGGTGGGAGGTGGGGAGATGGGGGGGTAGGAGGTGGGTGGGTGGGAGGTGGGGGTGGGGGTTAGGAGGTGGGGGGGTGGGGGTGGGAGTTAGGAGGTAGGGGGTGGGAGGTGGGGGTGGGGGGGTGGGAGGTGGGAGGTAGGAGGAGGAGGTGGGAGGTGGGGGTGGGAGGTGGGGGTGGGAGTGAGGGAGTAGGGGTAGGGTTAGGAGTTAGGAGGTAGGAGGTAGGGGGTAGGAGGTAGGAGGTAGGGGGTAGGAGTTAGGGGGTAGGAGGTAGGGGTTAGAGTTAGGGTAGGAGTAGGAGGTAGGGGTTAGGAGTTAGGAGGTGGGGGTGGGGGTGGGGGTAAGGGGAGTGGGGGTGGGAGTGGGGGTAGGGGGTGGGAGGTGGGGTGGGAGTTAGGAGGTGGGAGGTGGGGGTGGGGGTAGGGAGGTAGGAGTTAGGGGGTAGGAGTTAGGGGTAGGAGTTAGGAGGGAGGGGTGGGAGTGGGAGGTGGGGGTGGGAGTGGGGGGTGGGAGGAGGAGGTGGGAGGTAGGGGGGTGGGAGGTGGGAGAAGGAGGTGGGAGGTGAGATGGTGGGGGGTGGGAGTTAGGAGTTAGGAGTTAGGGGTGGGAGGAGGAGGTGGGGGTGGGAGGTGGGAGTTAGGAGGTGGGGAGTGGGGTGGGGGTAGGCGTTAGGGGGTAGGAGGAGTGGGGGTTAGGGGGTGGGGGTGGGAGTGGGGGGTTAGGGAGTGGGAGGTAGGGAGGTAGGAGTTAGGGGAGTGGGAGGTAGGGGTTAGGAGTTAGGGGGTAGGAGGAGTGGGGAGTTAGGAGGTAGGGGTTAGGGGTTGGGAGGTAGGAGGTAGGGGTTAGGGAGTTAGGGGGGTGGGAGGGGGTTAGGGGTTAGGAGGTTAGGAGGTGGGGGTGGGGGTGGGAGTTAGGAGGTGGGGTTAGGAGTTAGGGGGTGGGAGGTGGGGGAGTTAGGAGGTGGGAGGTAGTGGGTAGGAGTTAGGAGGTAGGAGTTAGGGAGGGAGGTAGGGGGAGGTAGATGGTGGGGGAGTGGTAGGAGTTAGGGGGTAGGAGTTAGGGGTGGGGGTGGGAGGTGGGGGTGGGAGTTAGGAGGTGGGGGGTGGGAGGTGGGGGGGTGGGAGGTGAGGAGGTGGGAGGTGGGGGTGGGAGTTAGGAGGTGGGAGTTAGGGGGTGGGAGTTAGGGGGTGGGTGGTAGGGGTATAAGGTAGGAGTTAGGGGTGGGGGGGTGGGAGGTGGGGGTGGGAGGTGGGGGGGTGGGAGATGGGAGGTGGGAGGTGGGGGGTGGGAGGTGGGAGATGGGAGGTGGGAGGTGGGGGTGGGAGACAGGAGGTGGGAGGTAGGGGGGTGGGAGGTAGAGTTAGGAGGTATGGGGGTGGGGGTGGGGGTGGGGGGGTGGGAGTTAGGAGGTGGGGGTGGGGGGTGGGAGGTGGGGGAGTGGGAGGTGGGAGGTGGGAGGTGGGAGTTAGGAGGTGGGAGGTGGGGGTGGGGGTGGGAGGTGGGAGTTAGGGGGAGTAGGAGGTGGGGGGTGGGAGGTGGGGGGGTGGGAGGTGGGGTTAGGAGGTGGGGAGTTAGGGGGTGGGAGGTGGGAGGTGGGGGTGGGAGGTGGGGGGGTAGGAGATGGGAGGTGGGAGGTGGGGGGTGGGAGGTGGGAGATGGGAGGTGGGAGGTGGGGGGGTGGGAGACAGGAGGTGGGAGGTGGGGGTGGGGGTGGGAGACAGGAGGTGGGAGGTGGGGGGGTGGGGGTGGGAGTTAGGAGGTGGGGTGGGAGGTGGGGGTGGGAGGTGGGGGTGGGAGGTGGGGGTGGGAGGTGGGGGTGGGAGGTGGGGGTGGGAGACAGGAGGTGGGAGGTGGGGGTGGGGGGGGTGGGAGACAGGAGGTGGGGGTGGGAGACAGGAGGTGGGAGGTGGGGGGTGGGAGTGGGGTTAGGAGGTGGGGGTGGGAGTGGGAGGTGGGGGTGGGAGGTGGGGAGGTGGGAGGTGGGAGGTAGGGGGGTGGGAGATGGGAGGTGGGAGGTGGGGGGGGGTGGGGGGGGGGGGGTGGGGGGGGGGGGGGGGGGGGGGGGGGGGGGGTGGGGGGGGGGGGGGGGGGGGGTGGGGGGGGGGGGGGGGTGGGGGGGGGGTGGGGGGGGGGGGTGGGGGGTGGGGGGTGGGGGGTGGGGGGGTGGGGGGTGGGGGGTGGGGGGGGGGAGTTAGGGGGTTAGGGAGTAGAGTTAGGAGGTGGGAGGTGGGGGTGGGAGGTGGGAGTTAGGAGTGGGGGTGGGAGGTGGGGGGTGGGAGTTGGGGGTGGGAGTTAGGAGTTAGGAGGTGGGAGTGGGAGTGGGAGGTGGGAGGTAGGAGGTGGGGGGGTGGAGGTGGGAGTTGGGAGTTAGGGGGTAGGGAGGTGGGAGGAGGGAGGTGGGGGGTGGGGGTAGGAGTTAGGAGGTAGGGGGTCGGAGGTGGGAGGTGGGGGTGGGAGGTGGGAGTTGGGAGGTAGGGGTTAGGAGGTAGGGGGTAGGAGGTAGGAGTTAGGAGGTAGGGGGTAGGAGTTAGGGGGTAGGAGGTAGGGGTTAGGAGTTAGGGGGTAGGAGGTAGGGGTTAGGAGGTAGGGGTTAGGAGTTAGGGAGGTGAGAGGTAGGGGTTAGGAGTTAGGGGTGGGAGGTGGGGTTAGGAGTTAGGGGGAGGTGGGGGGTGGGGAGTGGGAGGTGGGGAGGTGGGGGTGGGGAGTTAGGGGTGGGAGTTAGGGGTGGGAGTTAGGAGGTGGGAGGTAGGGGGGTGGGAGGTGGGAGGTGGAGGTGGGGGTGGGAGTTAGGAGGTGGGAGGTGGGAGGTGGGAGGTAGATGGTGGGGGGGTAGGAGGTAGGGGGTAGGAGTTAGGGGGTGGGAGGTGGGGGTGAGGGGTTAGGAGGTTAGGGTTAGGGGTGGGGTGGAGGTGGGGTGGAGTTAGGAGGTGGGGTGGGGGGGTGGGAGGAAGGAGGTGGGAGGTGGGGGTGGGGGTGGGAGTTAGGAGGTGGGGGGTGGGAGGTGGGAGGTGGGGGTGGGAGGTGGGTGTGGGGTGGGGGTGTGGGTGGGGGTGGGGTAGGAGGTGAGGGTGGGAGGTGGAGTTAGGGAGGTGGGGAGTGGGGGTAGGAGGTAGGGGGTAGGAGGTAGGGGTTAGGAGTTAGGGGGTAGGAGGTAGGGGGTAGGAGTTAGGGGTTAGGAGTTAGGGGGTAGGAGGTAGGGGTTAGGAGGTAGGGGTTAGGAGTTAGGGGTGGGAGGTGGGGGTGGGAGTTAGGAGGTGGGAGGTGGGAGGTGGGAGTGGGGGTGGGAGTTAGGGGTGGGAGTTAGGAGGTGGGAGGTGGGGGGTGGGAGGTGGGAGTGAGGGGGTGGGAGAGTGGGGGTGGGAGTTAGGGGGTGGGAGGTGGGGGTGGGAGTTAGGAGGTGGGGGGTGGGAGGTGGGGGTGGGAGGGAGGAGGTAGGAGGTAGGGGGTAGGAGTTAGGAGGTAGGAGGTGGGGGTGGGAGGTGGGAGTGGGAGGTGGGAGTTAGGGGGTGGGAGTTAGGGGGTGGGAGGTGGGGGGGTATAAGGTGGGAGTTAGGGGGTGGGAGGTGGGAGGTGGGGGAGTGGGAGGTGGGGGTAGGAGATAGGAGGTAGGAGGTAGGGGGTAGGAGGTAGGAGACAGGAGGTAGGAGGTAGGGGGTAGGGGGTAGGAGACAGGAGGTAGGAGGTAGGGGGTAGGGGGTAGGAGTTAGGAGGTATGGGGTAGGAGGTAGGGGGTAGGAGGTAGGGGGTAGGAGGTAGGAGGTAGGGGGTAGGAGTTAGGAGGTCGGGGGTGGGGGTGGGAGGGGGGGGGAGGGGGTGGGAGGTGGGGGTGGGAGTTAGGAGGTGGGAGGTGGGGGTGGGGGGTTGGAGGTAGGAGTTAGGGAGGTGGGAGTTAGGGGAGTGGGAGGTGGGGGTGGGAGGTAGGGGGTTAGGTGGGAGTTAGGGGGTAGGGGGTAGGAGGTAGGGGGTAGGAGGTAGGGGGTAGGAGATAGGAGGTAGGAGGTAGGGGGTAGGAGGTAGGAGATAGGAGGTAGGAGGTAGGGGGTAGGAGACAGGAGGTAGGAGGTAGGGGGTAGGGGTTAGGAGACAGGAGGTAGGAGGTAGGGGGTAGGGGGTAGGAGTTAGGAGGTATGGGAGTGGGGGGTGGGGGGGTGGGAGGTGGGGGTGGGGGGGTGGGAGGTGGGGGGGGGGGGGGGGGGTGGGAGACAGGAGGTAGGAGGTAGGGGGTAGGGGGTAGGAGACAGGAGGTAGGGGGGTAGGAGACAGGAGGTAGGAGGTAGGGGGTAGGGGGTAGGAGTTAGGAGGTATGGGGTAGGAGGTAGGGGGTAGGAGGTAGGGGGTAGGAGGTAGGAGGTGGGGGTGGGAGATGGGAGGTGGGAGGTGGGGGTGGGAGACAGGAGGTGGGAGGTGGGGGTGGGGGTGGGAGACAGGAGGTGGGAGGTGGGGGTGGGGGTGGGAGTTAGGAGGTGTGGGGTGGGAGGTGGGGGTGGGAGGTGGGGGTGGGAGGTGGGGGTGGGAGGTGGGGGTAGGGGTGGGAGTAGGGAGGTGGGAGGTGGGGTGGGAGGTAGGGGGTAGGGGTGGGGATGGGGTTAGGGAGTGGGAGTTAGGAGGTGGGAGGTGGGGAGTGGGAGTTAGGAGGTGGGAGGTGGGGGTGGGAGGTGGGAGTTAGGAGGTGGGGGTGGGAGGTGGGAGGTGGGGGTAGGAGTTAGGGGGTAGGAGTTAGGAGTTAGGGGGTAGGAGGTAGGAGTTAGGAGGTAGGGGGTAGGAGGTAGGGGGTAGGGGTTAGGAGGTAGGGGTTAGGAGTTAGGGGGTAGGAGGTAGGGGGTAGGAGTTAGGGGGTAGGAGTTAGGAGGTAGGGGGTAGGGGGTAAGAGGTAGGGGGTAGGTAAGAGGTAGGGGGTAGGAGGTAGGAGTTAGGAGGTAGGAGACAGGAGGTAGGAGGTAGGGGGTAGGGGGTAGGGGGTAGGAGTTAGGAGGTATGGGGTAGGAGGTAGGGGGTAGGAGGTAGGGGGTGGGGAGTGGGAGGTGGGGGTGGGAGTTAGAGGGTGGGAGTTAGGAGGTGGGGGTGGGAGGTGGGAGGTGGGGGTGGGGGTGGGAGGTGGGGAGTGGAGGTGGGAGGTGGGAGGTGGGAGTGGGGGGTAGGAGTTAGGGGATAGGAGTTAGGGGGTAAGAGTTAGGAGGTAGGAGGTAGGGGGTAGGAGGTAGGAGTTAGGAGGTAGGGGGTAGGAGGTAGGAGGTAGGGGGTAGGAGTTAGGGGGTAGGAGTTAGGAGGTAGGGGGTAGGAGGTAGGGGGTGGGGTTAGGGGGTGGGAGGTGGGAGGGTTAGGGGGTAGGAGGTAGGGGTTAGGAGGTTGTGGTTAGGAGTTAGGGGGTGGGAGGTGGGGGTTAGGAGTTAGGGGGTAGGAGGTAGGGGTTAGGAGTTAGGAGGTAGGGGGTAGGAGGTAGGGGTTAGGGATTAGGGGTGGGGTGGGAGTGAGGAGTTAGGAGTTAGGAGGTGGGGGGTGGGAGTGGGAGTGGGAGTAGGGATTAGGGAGGAGTGGGAGAGTGGGGTTAGGAGGTGGGGGGTGGGAGTGGGAGGTGGGAGGTGGGGGTGGGAGTTAGGGAGTGGGAGTTAGGAGGTGGGAGGTGGTGGTGGGAGTAAGGAGGTGGGGGGGTGGGGGTGGGTGGTGGGGGTGGGAGGAAGGAGGTAGGAGGTGGGGGTGGGAGTTAGAGGTGGGGAGGTGGGGGGTGGGAGGTGGGGGAGTGGGAGTAGGAGGTAGGGAGGTGGGAGGTGGGGGGTAGGAGGTAGGAGTTAGGAGTGGGAGGTGGGGGTAGGGGGTTGGAGGTAGGAGTTAGGGAGGTGGGAGGTGGGGGTGGGAGGTGGGGGTGGGGGGTGGGAGGTGGGAGGTGGGAGGTGGGGAGTGGGAGTTAGGAGGTGGGGGTGGGAGGTGGGGGAGTGGGGGTGGGAGGTAGGAGGTGGGGGTGGGGGTGGGAGGTGGGTGGGAGGAGGAAGGAGGTGGGAGGTGGGGGTGGGAGGTGGGAGAAAGGAGGTGGGAGGTGGGAGTTAGGAGGTGGGAGGTGGGGGGGTGGAGGTGGGAGTTAGGAGGTGGGAGGTGGGGGTGGGAGGTGGGAGTTAGGAGGTGGGAGGTGGGGGGGGGGGGGGGGGGTGGGGGGTGGGGGGGGGGGGCGGGGGGGGGGGGGGGGGGTGGGGGGTGGGGGGTGGGCTGGGGTGGGGGGGGGGGGGGGGGGGTGGGGGTGGGGGAGGTGGGAGTTAGGAGGTAGGGGGTTGGAGGTGGGAGGTGGGAGTTAGGAGGTGGGAGGTGGGGGTGGGAGGTGGGAGGGTGGGAGTTAGGAGGTGGGAGGTGGGGGGGGGGGTGGGGGGGTGGGGGTGGGTGGTGGGGGGGGTGGGGGGGGGGGTGGTGGGGGTGGGGGGTGGGGGTGGGGGGGTGGGGGTGGGGGGGGGGGGTGGGGGGGGGGGGGGGGGGGGGGGAGGAAGGAGGTGGGAGGAGGTGGGGGGGTGGGGGGTGGGAGAAAGGAGGTGGGAGTTAGGAGGTGGGAGGTGGGGTGGGGTGGGAGGTGGGAGTTAGGAGGTGGGAGGTGGGGGGGTGGGAGGTGGGAGTTAGGAGGTGGGAGGTGGGGGGGTGGGAGGTGGGGGTGGGGGTGGGAGGTGGAGGTGGGGGTGGGAGTGGGAGTTAGGAGGTGGGGGTGGGAGGTGGGGAGTGGGAGTGGGGGGTGGGAGGTGGGGGTGGGGGGTGGGAGGTAGGGGGTAGGAGGAAGGAGGTAGGAGGTAGGGGGTAGGGGGTAGGAGAAAGGAGGTAGGAGTTAGGAGGTAGGAGGTAGGGGGTAGGAGGTAGGAGTGAGGAGGTCGGAGGTAGGGGGTGGGAGGTGGGGGTTAGGGGGTGGGGGTGGGAGGTGGGAGGTGGGGAGTGGGAGGTTAGGGGTTAGGAGGTGGGGGTGGGAGGTGGGGGTTAGGAGGTGGGGGGTTAGGGAGGGGGGGTGGGAGGTGGGGGTTAGGAGTTAGGGGTAGGTGGGGGTGGGGGGTGGGAGTTAGGAGGTGGGGGTTAGGAGTAGGAGGTGGGGGAGTGGGAGGGGGGTAGGAGTTAGGAGGAAGGAGGTGGGGGAGAAATGGGAAATGCAGTGTAGGGAGGTTAGGAGGTGGGGGTGGGAGGTGGGAGTGGGGGGGTGGAGTTAGGGGGTAGGAGGTAGGGGTTAGGAGGTAGGGGGTAGGAGGTAGGGGGTAGGAGGTAGGGGTTAGGAGGTAGGGGGTAGGAGGTAGGGGTTAGGAGTTAGGGGGTAGGAGGTAGGGGTTAGGAGTTAGGAGGTAGGGGGTAGGGGGTAGGAGGTAGGGGGTAAGGGGTAGGAGTTAGGGGTAGGAGTTAGGGGGTGGGGTTAGGAGGTGGGAGGTGGGGGTGGGGGTGGGAGGTGGGGTTAGGGGGAGTGGGAGTTAGGGGTGAGTGGGAGGAGAAAGGAGGTGGGTGAGGTAGATGGTGGGAGTAGGAGAGTTAGGGGTTAGGAGTTAGGGAGTGGGAGTTAGGGAGGTGGGGGTAGGAGGTGGTGGGTGGGGAGGTGGGGGTGGGAGGTAGAGAGGGGGTGGGAGGTGGGGGTGGGAAGGAGGTGGGAGGTGGGGGTGGTGGGAAAGGGAGGTGGGAGGTGAGATGGGTGGGGGTAGGAGTTAGGAGTTAGGAGTTAGGGGGTAGGAGGAAGGAGGTAGGGGGTAGGGGGTAGGAGTTAGGAGGTAGGGGGTAGGGGTGGGGGGTGGGGGTGGGGAGGAGGTGGGAGTTAGGAGGTAGGGGGTAGGAGGTAGGAGTTAGGAGGTAGGGGGTAGGAGGTAGGAGGTAGGGGGTAGGAGTTAGGGGGTAGGAGGTAGGGGTTAGGAGTTAGGGGGTAGGAGGTAGGGGTTAGGAGGTAGGGGTTAGGAGTTAGGGGGTAGGAGGTAGGGGTTAGGAGTTAGGGGGTAGGAGGTAGGGGTTAGGAGTTAGGAGGTAGGGGGTAGGGGGTAGGAGTTAGGAGTTAGGAGGTAGGAGTTAGGGGGTAGGAGTTAGGAGGTAGGAGTTAGGAGGTGGGAGAGTGGGGGTGGGGGTGGGAGGAGGTGGGAGTTAGGGGTAGGAGTTAGGGGGTAGGAGTTAGGGGGTAGGGGGTAGGGGGTGGGAGGTGGGGGTAGGAGGTAGGGGGTAGGAGGAAGGAGGTAGGAGGTAGGGGGTAGGGGGTAGGAGAAAGGAGGTAGGAGGTAGATGGTAGGGGGTAGGAGTTAGGAGTTAGGAGTTAGGGGGTAGGAGGAAGGAGGTAGGGGGTAGGGGGTAGGAGTTAGGAGGTAGGGGGTAGGGGGTAGGAGGTAGGGGGTAGGAGGAAGGAGGTAGGAGTTAGGAGGTAGGGGGTAGGAGGTAGGAGTTAGGAGGTAGGGGGTAGGAGGTAGGAGGTAGGGGGTAGGAGTTAGGGGGGGTAGGAGTTAGGGGGTAGGAGGTAGGGGTTAGGAGGTAGGGGTTAGGAGTTAGGGGGTAGGAGGTAGGGGTTAGGAGTTAGGGGGTAGGAGGTAGGGGTTAGGAGTTAGGAGGTAGGGGGTAGGGGGTAGGAGGTAGGGGGTAAGGGGTAGGAGTTAGGGGTAGGAGTTAGGGGGTAGGAGTTAGGAGGTAGGAGGTAGGGGGTAGGGGGTAGGAGGTAGGAGTTAGGGGGTAGGAGTTAGGGGGTAGGAGAAAGGAGGTAGGAGGTAGATGGTAGGGGGTAGGAGTTAGGGGGTAGGAGTTAGGGGGTAGGAGTTAGGGGGTAGGGGGTAGGGGGTAGGAGGTAGTGGGTAGGAGGTAGGAGGTAGGGGGTAGGAGGTAGGGGGTAGGAGGAAGGAGGTAGGAGGTAGGGGGTAGGGGGTAGGAGAAAGGAGGTAGGAGGTAGATGGTAGGGGGTAGGAGTTAGGAGTTAGGAGTTAGGGGGTAGGAGGAAGGAGGTAGGGGTTAGGAGGTAGGACTCACAGGCGATGATGTTTCCGTAGCGATTCTTCATTCGGTTTTCGTCCTTTTTGGCCGAATCCCAAGGAGCGGACTGACCCTCGAAGAAACTCTGGAACACAAGGGTTAAACCGGGTCTAAACCAGGTCTAAACCAGGACTAAACCAGGTCTAAACCAGGTCTAAACCAGGACTAAACCAGGTCTAAACCAGGTCTAAACCAGGTCTAAACCAGGTCTAAACCAGGACTAAACCAGGTCTAAACCAGGTCTAAACCAGGTCTAAACCAGGTCTAAACCAGGACTAAACCAGGTCTAAACCAGGACTAAACCAGGTCTAAACCAGGTCTAAACCAGGTCTAAACCAGGACTAAACCAGGTCTAAACCAGGTCTAAACCAGGACTAAACCAGGACTAAACCAGGTCTAAACCAGGACTAAACCAGGACTAAACCAGGTCTAAACCAGGTCTAAACCAGGACTAAACCAGGACTAAACCAGGACTAAACCAGGTCTAAACCAGGTCTAAACCAGGACTAAACCAGGTCTAAACCAGGTCTAAACCAGGACTAAACCAGGTCTAAAACCAGGTCTAAACCAGGTCTAAACCAGGTCTAAACCAGGTCTAAACCAGGTCTAAACCAGGTCTAAACCAGGTCTAAACCAGGACTAAACCAGGTCTAAACCAGGACTAAACCAGGACTAAACCAGGACTAAACTAAACCAGGACTAAACCAGGACTAAACCAGGTCTAAACCAGGTCTAAACCAGGACTAAACCAGGACTAAACCAGGACTAAACCAGGTCTAAACCAGGACTAAACCAGGTCTAAACCAGGTCTAAACCAGGACTAAACCAGGTCTAAACCAGGACTAAACCAGGTCTAAACCAGGTCTAAACCAGGACTAAACCAGGACTAAACCAGGTCTAAACCAGGTCTAAACCAGGACTAAACCAGGACTCACAGACAGTGAATAATGCAGGAGCTGAGAATCTGATTTAGTCCAATTAGACTCAAACTTCCTCCAAAAACACGACACAAACTGAACCGAGTTAAACCAGGACTAAACCAGGACTAAACCAGGACTAGACCAGGTCTAAACCAGGTCAGATTCTGGCTGAACCTCGGGGAAAGCTTCTGGAACAAACTGCTTTGAGTTTAAATTAGAAATAGAACGTCTTCAAAACCAAACGCCAAAGTCTCAGAAATGTAAAAACGACGAGTTTCTCGGAATAAATTTAGGAAAAATCTAAAGCTTTATTTTTCAAAGACGCGTCACTCAAACGTGTGAGCGCCAAACGAGAACTCAACCAGGACTACAGCGGCAAACAGGCTCAGTGCTGGTTTAGTCCTGGTTTAGTCCTAGTTTAGTCATTGTGATTCCTCTGGAGGCAGAGTTTGACCTTGAGTTTTGTTTCTTTCTGAAACGTTTGATGTTTTATTCTGAGCCGTCAATCATCTGCCTCCGAGCGTTTACACGAGAAGAAACGGTTTAGTCCTGGTTCAGTCCTGGTCTAGTCCTGGTTAGTCCTGGTTCAGTCCTGGTTTAGTTCTGGTTTAGACCTGGTTTAGTCCTGGTTTAGACCTGGTTTAGTCCTGGTTTAGACCTGGTTTAGACCTGGTTTAGACCTGGTTTAGTCCTGGTTTAGTCCTGGTTTAGTCCTGGTTTAGACCTGGTTTAGTCCTGGTTTAGTCCTGGTTTAGTCCTGGTTTAGTCCTGGTTTAGTCCTGGTTTAGACCTGGTTTAGTCCTGGTTTAGTCCTGGTTTAGTCCTGGTTTAGACCTGGTTCAGTCCTGGTCTAGTCCTGGTTAGTCCTGGTTCAGTCCTGGTCTAGTCCTGGTTAGTCCTGGTTCAGTCCTGGTCTAGTCCTGGTTAGTCCTGGTTCAGTCCTGGTTTAGTCCTGGTTTAGACCTGGTTCAGTCCTGGTCTAGTCCTGGTTAGTCCTGGTTCAGTCCTGGTTTAGTCCTGGTTTAGACCTGGTTCAGTCCTGGTCTAGTCCTGGTTAGTCCTGGTTAGTCCTGGTTCAGTCCTGGTCTAGTCCTGGTTAGTCCTGGTTTAGTCCTGGTTCAGTCCTGGTTTAGTCCTGGTTCAGTCCTGATTCAGTCCTGGTTCAGTCCTGGTTCAGTCCTGGTTCAGTCCTGGTTCAGACCTGGTTAGTCCTGGTTCAGTCCTGGTCTAGTCCTGGTTAGTCCTGGTTCAGTCCTGGTCTAGTCCTGGTTAGTCCTGGTTCAGTCCTGGTTCAGACCTGGTTTAGTCCTGGTTCAGACCTGGTTTAGTCCTGGTTCAGTCCTGGTTCAGTCCTGGTTCAGACCTGGTTACCTGGTTCAGTCCTGGCTCAGAATCCTGGTTAAAGTCCTGGTTCAGTCCTGGTCTAGTCCTGGTTAGTCCTGGTTCAGTCCTGGTTCAGTCCTGGTTCAGTCCTGGTTCAGTCCTGGTTCAGTCCTGGTTCAGTCCTGGTTCAGTCCTGGTTCAGTCCTGGTTCAGTCCTGGTTCAGTCCTGGTTCAGTCCTGGTTCAGACCTGGTTTAGTCCTGGTTCAGTCCTGGTTCAGTCCTGGTTCAGTCCTGGTTCAGACCTGGTTTAGTCCTGGTTCAGTCCTGGTTCAGTCCTGGTTCAGTCCTGGTTCAGTCCTGGTTCAGTCCTGGTTCAGTCCTGGTTCAGTCCTGGTTCAGACCTGGTTTAGTCCTGGTTCAGACCTGGTTTAGTCCTGGTTCAGTCCTGGTTCAGTCCTGCTTTAGTCCAGGTTCAGTCCTGGTTCAGACCTGGTTTAGTCCTGGTTCAGTCCTGGTTCAGTCCTGGTTCAGTCCTGGTTCAGTCCTGGTTCAGACCTGGTTCAGTCCTGGTTCAGACCTGGTTTAGTCCTGGTTCAGTCCTGGTTCAGTCCTGGTTCAGTCCTGGTTCAGACCTGGTTTAGTCCTGGTTCAGTCCTGGTTCAGACCTGGTTTAGTCCTGGTTCAGACCTGGTTTAGTCCTGGTTCAGTCCTGGTTCAGTCCTGGTTCAGACCTGGTTAGTCCTGGTTCAGTCCTGGTCTAGTCCTGGTTAGTCCTGGTTCAGTCCTGGTCTAGTCCTGGTTAGTCCTGGTTCAGTCCTGGTTCAGTCCTGGTTCAGTCCTGGTTCAGTCCTGGTTCAGTCCTGGTTCAGTCCTGGTTCAGTCCTGGTTCAGTCCTGGTTCAGACCTGGTTTAGTCCTGGTTCAGTCCTGGTTCAGTCCTGGTTCAGTCCTGGTTCAGACCTGGTTTAGTCCTGGTTCAGTCCTGGTTCAGTCCTGGTTCAGTCCTGGTTCAGTCCTGGTTCAGTCCTGGTTCAGTCCTGGTTCAGTCCTGGTTCAGACCTGGTTTAGTCCTGGTTCAGACCTGGTTTAGTCCTGGTTCAGTCCTGGTTCAGTCCTGGTTCAGTTCTGGTTCAGTCCTGGTTCAGACCTGGTTTAGTCCTGGTTCAGTCCTGGTTCAGTCCTGGTTCAGTCCTGGTTCAGTCCTGGTTCAGTCCTGGTTCAGTCCTGGTTCAGTCCTGGTTCAGTCCTGGTTTAGACCTGGTTTAGTCTTGGTTTAGACCTGGTTTAGTCCTGGTTCAGTCCTGGTTCAGTCCTGGTTCAGTCCTGGTTCAGTCCTGGTTCAGTCCTGGTTCAGTTCTAGTCCCAGATTTAAACTGTTTTTGGTTCAAATGTGTTGTTCGGTGACAGAGTCTTACCTCGTTTAGCTGAGGACGTTAGTGAAGCAACAAGGAGAGAAAGAAGGACACACGGTCAGGTTAGGACACTAGTAAGGACACAAGGCAGGACACTAGTTAGGACATTAGGAAGGACATAAGGCAGGACACTAGTTAGGACACAAGGCAGGGCACTAGTTAGGACACTAGTAAGGACACAAGGCAGGATACTAGTTAGGACACAAGGCAGGACACTAGGTAGAACACTAGTTAGGACACTAGTAAGGACACAAGGCAGGACACTAGTAAGGACACTAGTTAGGACACTAGTTAGGACACAAGGCAGGACACTAGTTAGGACACTAGTAAGGACACAAGGCAGGACACTAGTTAGGACATTAGGAAGGACATAAGTTAGAACACTAGTCGGGACACAAATAAGGACCAATGTTAGGACACAAATCAGGAAACTGGTTAGGACACTAGTTAGAACACTAGTTAGGACACTAGTTAGGACACTAGTTAGAACATAATTGTCTGTTATTGTGAGTTTAGTTAAAGTCGTTTTACAGGTTTATCTAAAACAGGAAAAATAACTAAGGAAATGTGTACGACATCAATTTTATTCTATTGTTATTGTTATTATTATTATTGTCTTTTTTTTTTTACTTGATTCTGATTTTGACTTTACTTAAAAATGCTTCACACATGTTTGTTATTTTTAGAGGTAGATTAGATTTATATGAAATATAACATCCATAATCTGCCCCAAAAAGAAGAAACCTAAACCAGGACTAAACCAGGTCTAACCCCGGTCTAAGCCCGGTCTAAGCCCGGTCTAAGCCCGGTCTAAGCCCGGTCTAACCCCGGTCTAAGCCCGGTCTAACCCCGGTCTAAGCCCGGTCTAAGCCCGGTCTAAGCCCGGTCTAAGCCCGGTCTAACCCCGGTCTAAGCCCGGTCTAACCCCGGTCTAAGCCCGGTCTAACCCCGGTCTAACCCCGGTCTAAGCCCGGTCTAAGCCCGGTCTAAGCCCGGTCTAAGCCCGGTCTAAGCCCGGTCTAAGCCCAGTCTAAACCCGGTCTAAGCCCGGTCTAAGCCCGGTCTAAGCCCGGTCTTGCTAGGTCTGTTCTGTGGTGAAGTGTGCAGAGAGTTTTAATGGAAAAGCCCCGAGGCGTCTCTGTGCAGCGCTCCAGGACACATGCATTATGGATCAGACCTCAAAACTGGTTACAATCCACCTGGAACCTGTCTGAGACCCTCAAAGACCTGCTACAATCCACCTGGAACCTACTCAGAGCCCCAGAAACCAGTTACAATCCACCTGGAACCACTACAATCTCTAGACCAGTTCAGATCCATGTTAGGGACTAAACCAGGTCTAAACCAGGACTAAACCAGGTCTAAACCAGGACTAAACCAGGACTAAACCAGGTCTAAACCAGGACTAAACCAGGACTAAACCAGGTCTAAACCAGGACTAAACCAGGTCTAAACCAGGACTAAACCAGGACTAAACCAGGACTAAACCAGGTCTAACCCAGGACTAAACCAGGTCTAAACCAGGACTAAACCAGAACTATACCAGGACTAAACCAGGACTAAAGCAGGACTAAACCAGGACTGAACCAGGTCTAAACCAGGACTAAACCAGGACTGAACCAGGACTAAACCAGGACTAAACCAGATCTAACCCAGGACTAAACCAGGACTAAACCAGGACTAAACCAGGTCTAAACCAGGTCTAAACCAGGACTAACCCAGGACTAAACCAGGTCTAACCCAGGACTAAACCAGGACTAAACCAGATCTAACCCAGGACTAAACCAGGACTAAACCAGGACTAAACCAGGACTAAACCAGGTCTAAACCAGGTCTAACCCAGGACTAAACCAGGTCTAACCCAGGACTAAACCAGGACTAAACCAGGTCTAACCCAGGACTAAACCAGGTCTAAATCAGGACTAAACCAGAACTATACCAGGACTAAACCAGGGCTAAACCAGGACTATACCAGGTCTATACCAGGTCTAACCCAGGCCCAGGCCCGCTCTAGCCCTGGGGCGGGTGCTGGACCCACCTCGTACTCCTCCTTGAAGCCGTAGCCCTCCGCACACTTCATTTGGGTGATGTGCTGCAGCAGGTCGGCCACACGGATGGCCGGGTGGACCGTCCCGGTCTGGTACAGGGTCTGGTCCTGGTCCCGCTGTTTGTAATGAGCCTGGACCAAGGACGAGGTCTCGGACTGAGTGTGGGAGTCATCTGTGGGAGAGAACGGGGTCTGAACCAGGTCTGGACCGGGTCTGGACCGGGTCTGAACAAGGTCTGAACCAGGTCTGAACCAGGTCTGGACCGGGTCTGGACCGGGTCTGAACCAGGACTGAACCAGGTCTGAACCAGGTCTGGACCGGGTCTGGACCGGGTCTGAACCAGGACTGAACCAGGTCTGAACCAGGTCTGAACCAGGTCTGGACCGGGTCTGAACCAGGTCTGGACCGGGTCTGAACCAGGTCTGGACCGGGTCTGGACCGGGTCTGAACCAGGACTGAACCAGGTCTGAACCAGGTCTGAACCAGGTCTGGACCGGGTCTGAACAAGGTCTGAACCAGGTCTGGACCGGGTCTGGACCGGGTCTGAACCGGGTCTGGACCAGGTCTGAACCAGGTCTGAACCAGGCCTGAACCGGGTCTGAACCAGGACTGAACCAGGTCTGAACCAGGTCTGAACCGGGTCTGAACCGGGTCTGAACCAGGACTGAACCAGGTCTGAGCCAGGTCTGAACCGGGTCTGAACCGGGTCTGAACCAGGACCAGGTCTGAACCAGGTCTGGACCGGGTCTGAACCAGGTCTGAACCAGGTCTGAACCAGGTCTGAACCAGGTCTGAACCGGGTCTGAACCGGGTCTGAACCAGGTCTGAGTCAGGTCTGAACCAGGACTGAACCAGAACTGAACCAGGACTGAACCAGGACTGAACCAGGTCTGAGCCAGGTCTGAACCGGGTCTGAACCGGGTCTGAACCAGGACCAGGTCTGAACCAGGTCTGGACCGGGTCTGAACCAGGTCTGAACCAGGTCTGAACTAGGTCTGAACCAGGTCTGAACCGGGTCTGAACCGGGTCTGAACCAGGTCTGAGTCAGGTCTGAACCAGGACTGAACCAGAACTGAACCAGGACTGAACCAGGACTGAACCAGGTCTGAACTAGGTCTGAACCAGGTCTGAACCGGGTCTGAACCGGGTCTGAACCAGGTCTGAGTCAGGTCTGAACCAGGACTGAACCAGAACTGAACCAGGACTGAACCAGGACTGAACCAGGTCTGAGCCAGGTCTGAACCGGGTCTGAACCGGGTCTGAACCAGGACCAGGTCTGAACCAGGTCTGGACCGGGTCTGAACCAGGTCTGAACCAGGTCTGAACTAGGTCTGAACCAGGTCTGAACCGGGTCTGAACCGGGTCTGAACCAGGTCTGAGTCAGGTCTGAACCAGGACTGAACCAGAACTGAACCAGGACTGAACCAGGACTGAACCAGGACTGGGTCAGGACTGAACCGGGTCTGAACCAGGTCTGAACCAGGACTGAACCAGGTCTGTGTTAGGTCTGAACCAGGTCTGAACCAGGTCTGAACCAGGTCTGGACCGGGTCTGAACCAGGTCTGAACCAGGTCTGGGTCACGTGGAGCAGAGCTGTGTTTGTGTGGAACAGTGTCACCTGACACACCCCAGACACTGAGCCCCGCCCCCTGGCACTGAGCCCCGCCCATAGACATAAAGAATAATGGACAGACGGTCGCTCCGCCCCTTTCATGATAATGCGGCTCAGTCATGGAGAATTCAAAATGGCCGCGGGTTACGCCCCGCTTACCCCTCCCTCAGAAAATATTCCTAAAAAGGAGAGAGGGGCGGAGTCTTGGCTGTGAACTCTCGGCTCGCTCTCGCGGAGTTCACGCAGCTGAAGCTACAGGTGGCTATCGCGGCTAATGAGGCTAATGAGGCTAACGAGATTAGTCTCAGCAGTAGCCACATTAGCATGTAGCCACATTAGCATGTAGCCACGATGAGCTGCACTGCGAGAACAGGTGCCCGGAAAGCCCTCCTTCTTCATTAGATATGCAAAACTTTTAAAAATCACAGGCTAAACCAGCCAGAGCCATAAGCTAACGTCACAGAGCCGTAAGCTAACGTCACAGAGCCCTAAGCTAACGTCACAGAGCCGTAAGCTAACGTCACAGAGCCGTAAGCTAACGTCACAGAGCCTTGTTAACCGTCACAGAGCCGTAGCTAACGCCACAGAGCCGTAAGCTAACGTCACAGAGCCCTAAGCTAACGTCACAGAGCCGTAAGCTAACGTCACAGAGCCGTAAGCTAACGTCACAGAGCCCTAAGCTAACGTCACAGAGCCGTAAGCTAACGCCACAGAGCCGTAGCTAACGCCACAGAGCCCTAAGCTAACGCCACAGAGCCGTAGTTAACGCCAGAGCCGTAGTTAACGCCACAGAGCCTGCTTAACGCTACAGAGCCGTAGGTTAACGCTACAGAGCCGTGAAGCTAACGCTTACAGAGCCTTGCTAACGCCACAGAGCCGTAAGCTAACGCCACAGAGCCGTAAGCTAACGCTACAGGAGCCCTAAGCACGCCACAGAGCCGTAAGCTAACGCTACAGAGCCGTAGTTGGTCGCTACAGAGCCGTGAGCTAACGCTCCCAGAGCCGTAAGCTAACGCCACAGAGCCGTAGTTAACGCTACAGAGCCGTAGCTAACGCTACAGAGCCGAGCAACTTACAGAGCCGTAGTTAACGCCAAAGAGCCGTGAAGCTGCCGCCAGAGCCGTAGTTAACGACTCCAGAGCCGTAAGCTAACGCCCCAGAGCCGTAAGCTGACGCTCCCAGAGCCGTGGCTAACGCTACAGAGCCCTAAGCTAACGCTACAGAGCCGTAGTTAACGCCAGAGCCGTAGTTAATCGCCAGAGCCGTAAGCACGCTACAGAGCCGTAGAAGCATCGCTACAGAGCCGTGAGCTAATCGCTACAGAGCGTAGCTTAACGCCACAGAGCCGTAAGCTAACGCCCCAGAGCCGTAAGCACGCTACAGAGCCGTAGGCTAACTTACAGAGCCGTAGTTAACGCCAAAGAGCCGGTAGCTAACGCCACAGAGCCGTAGTTACCGACCCAGAGCCGTAGTTAACGCCCCAGAGCCGTAAGCTAACGCTCCCAGAGCCGTAAGCTGACGCTACAGAGCCGTAGCTAACGCTACAGAGCCGTAGTTAACGCTACAGAGCCGTAAGCTAACGCCATTACAGAGCCCTAAGCACGCTACAGAGCCGTAGTTAACGCTACAGAGCCGTAAGCTAACGCCACAGAGCCGTAGCTTAACGCCAGAGCCGTAGTTAACGCCACAGAGCCGTAGTTACGCCACAGAGCCGTGGAGCTAACGCCCCAGAGCCGTAAGCTAACGCTACAGAGCCGTGAGCTAACGCCCCAGAGCCGTAAGCTAATCGCTACAGAGCCGTAGTTAACGCCCTAGAGCCGTAGTTAACGCTACAGAGCCGTAGCTAACTTCACAGAGCCGTAGTTAACGCCAAGAGCCGTAAGCTAACGCCACAGAGCCAGAAGCTAACGCCCAGAGCCGTAAGCTTAACGCCCCTGAGCCGTAAGCTGACGCTACAGAGCCGTAAGCTAATGTCACAGAGCCGTAAGCTAACGCCACAGAGCCGCGTGAGCTAACGCCACAGAGCCGTAAGCTAACGCTACAGAGCCAGTTAACGCCCCAGAGCCGTAAGCTAACGCTACAGAGCCGTAAGCTAACTTCACAGAGCCGTAGCTAACGCCAAAGAGCCGTAAGCTAACGCCACAGAGCCGTAAGCTAACGCACTCCAGAGCCGTAGTTAATCGCCCCAGAGCCGTAAGCTTAATCGCCCTAGAGCCGTAAGCTGACGCCACAGAGCCGTAAGCTGACGCCCCAGAGCCGTAAGTTAAGCGTCACAGAGCCGTAAGCTAACGCCACAGAGCCGTAAGCTAACGCTACAGAGCCGTAGGTTAACGCTACAGAGCCGTAAGCTAGGCCGCTACAGAGCCGTGAGCTAACGCTACAGAGCCGTGAAGATAACGCTACAGAGCCGTAAGCTAACGCCAGAGCCCTAAGCTAACGCCACAGAGCCCTAAGCTAACGCTACAGAGCCGTAGTTAACGCTACAGAGCCATAAGCTAACGCCACAGAGCTCCTAAGCATCGCCACAGAGCCGTAGTTAACGCCACAGAGCCGTAAGCTAACGCTACAGAGCCGTAAGCTAACTCTCACAGAGCCGTAAGCTAACGCCAAAGAGCCATGTTAACGCCCCAGAGCCGTAAGCAACGCTACAGAGCCGTAGTTAGCGCTACAGAGCCGTGAGCTAACGCTACAGAGCCGTAAGATAACGCCAGAGCCGTAGCTAACGCCACAGAGCCCTAAGCTTAACGCTACAGAGCCCTAAGCTAACGCTACAGAGCCGTAGCTAACGCTACAGAGCCATAAGCTAACGCCACAGGAGCCTAAGTTAACGCCACAGAGCCGTAAGCTAACGCCACAGAGCCGTAAGCTAACGCCACAGAGCCTCCTAAGCTTATCGCTACAGAGCCGTGAAGCTAACGCCACAGAGCCATAAGCTAACGCCACAGAGCCCTAAGCTAACGTCACAGAGCCGTAAGCTAACGTCACAGAGCCCTAAGCTAACGTCACAGAGCCCTAAGCTAACGACACAGAGCCCTAAGCTAACGCCACAGAGCCCTGTTAACGCCACAGAGCCCTAAGCTAACGCCACAGAGCCGTAAGCTAACGCCACAGAGCCATAAGCTAACGCCACAGAGCCTAAGCTAACGCCACAGAGCCGTAAGCTAACGTCACAGAGCCGTAAGCTAACGCCACAGAGCCCTAAGCTAACGTCACAGAGCCGTAGCTAACGTCACAGAGCCATAAGCTAACGCCACAGAGCCCTAGCTAACGCCACAGAGCCGTAGCTAACGCCACAGAGCCCTAAGCTAACGCCACAGATCCCTAAGCTAACGCCACAGAGCCCTAAGCTAACGTCACAGAGCCATAAGCTAACGTCACAGAGCCCTAAGCTAACGTCACAGAGCCGTAAGCTAACGTCACAGAGCCCTAAGCTAACGTCACAGAGCCCTAAGCTAACGTCACAGAGCCATAAGCTAACGTCACAGAGCCCTAAGCTAACGTCACAGAGCCGTAAGCTAACGTCACAGAGCCCTAAGCTAACGTCACAGAGCCCTAAGCTAACGTTTGAGACCAAAGCCGTATTCTGAGCCTCAGGCTCTAAAGTAGGTTTTCAAACGTCTAACTCCCCATTGACTTGTATTGAATAATTCTACTTCCACAGCGGCCCCTAGTGGTCAGCAGCAGATTGCAAACATGGCAGCCTACAGTGGGCGGCTCAGTTTGAGCGCGGTAGCCTCGCCCACTGGCCCCGCCCCCTGACACTGAGCCCCACCCCCAATTCGGCCGTGTTAGGCCGCTAAAACTGCTAGCATAGATTAGGACCGTGTCAGGACCAGGACCAGGACCAGGACCAGGACTGGTGTGAGTCTGTCCTGGTCCTTCTGTTCAGCACAAACTCAGCTCCAACAACAACGACACAAACAAACACCGAGAAAAACATGTTTAAAACAAACAAAATGTGTTCACGAGCACATGACACGTCACATGACACGAGATGGACCACGCCCCCTTTTCACACTTTATACAAGACCAGGACTAAACCAGGACTAAACCAGGACTAAACCAGGACTAAACCAGGACTAAACCAGGACTAAACCAGGACTAAACCAGGACTAAACCAGGTCTAAACCAGGACTAAACCAGGACTGAACCAGGTCTAAACCAGGTCTAAACCAGGACTAAACCTGGACTAAACCAGGACTGAACCAGGACTGAACCAGGACTAAACCAGGACTAAACCTGGTCTAAACCAGGACTAAACCTGGACTAAACCAGGACTGAACCAGGACTGAACAGGACTGAACCAGGACTGAACCAGGACTAAACCAGGTCTAAAGCAGGACTAAACCAGGACTAAACCAGGACTGAACCAGGACTAAACCAGGACTGAACCAGGTCTAAACCAGGACTAAACCAGGACTAAACCAGGTCTAAACCAGGACTAAACCAGGACTAAACCAGGAATAAACCAGGACTAAACCTGGACTAAACCAGGTCTGAACCAGGACTAAACCAGGACTAAACCAGGAATAAACCAGGACTAAACCTGGTCTAAACCTGGATTAAACCAGGACTAAACCAGGACTAAACCTGGTCTAAACCAGGACTAAACCAGGTCTAAACCAGGACTAAACCAGGACTAAACCTGGTCTAAACATAGATTAAACCAAGGCTAAACCAGGATCTAAGTAGAACTAAACCAGGTCTAACCCAGGACTTTGGGCTCCGTGTGAAAAGGAATCTGGCATCAAACCTGGCCTTTGACCTGACTCTGATCCTGTGTTCTGATTGGCTGACACTTTCCCGCCAAACTCATGGGGTGGCGCCAAAATAAAAACAAACAAAAAACAAAAAACAAACAAACAAGATGGAGGACGAGTGTGTGGACCAATCAGAGCGAGGCATGCGCAGATGTGACACAAACCCCGCCCCCACTTACCATTTATGGGCACTTTACCGAGAAACAACAAAAGAAGAAGAAAAGAGGAGACAGGAAGTAAGCAACAACTCTGAAGCATCATCAACACCTGCGCTAATGCGGCTAGGCTACAGCGGCTAGGCTAAGGCGGCTAGGCTAAGGCGGCTAGGCTAAGGCGGCTAAACTAAGCGGCTAAACTAAGCGGCTAAACTAAAGCGGCTAAACTAAGCGCTAGGCTAAAGCGCTAGGCTAAGGCTGACTAAACTAAAGCGGCTAGGCTAAGGCGGCTAGGCTAAGGCGGCTAGGCTAAGGCGGCTAGGCTAAGGCGGCTAGGCTAAGGCGGCTAGGCTAAAGCGATTAGGCTAAAGCGACTAGGCTACAGTGGCTAGGCTAAGGTGGCTACGCTAATGTGGCTACGCTAAAGCGGATAGGCTAAGGCGGTTACGCTAAGGCAGCTAGCCTAAGGCAGCTATGCTAAGCCAAGGTGGCTAAGCTAAGGTAGTTAAGCGAAGGCGGCTAGGCTAAGGCGGCTAACTGAGCTGAGCCCTGAGGAGAGACAGATCAGGCGGGTCGTGCACAGCAGACACTGGTGCGGATCAGGCGGCCCCCGGGGGCCACATTAAATAGAAATATCTTTTATTAATTATTTATTTATTATTATTTATTATTCATTAAAGATAATTTAATAAATAAACACAGACTTTAACATGAGAGCTTTTAGACGATTGAATACAATTGTTTGCAAATGCTTTAATTGTTTTTTATTTAAATTACTCAAATACTATTTAAGTAATAAATTAAGAAAATATTTTTAATAAAACACTTTTTAAAACACAAATTATTAAATTGGTTTGGAAAAATTGTATTTTATTCCTGAACAAATCTTTCTGCGACTGACCTGATTAGCTTCTCTGTCCGAGCTAACGCCAAGTAAACCATAAAAGTGAACTAATACGGAGCTCTCTGATTGGTTTACAAGATGCTCTAACCAATCAGAGAGCTCCGTGTTCATGAATGAATGACTTTGTATTGGACCACGAGCCACAGAGAAGCTAAACCCACAGGCTAATCAGAGAAGCTAACAGAGAAGCTAATCAGAGAAGCTAACAGAGCTAACAAAAGGCTTGTTTTACCAAATCTACTTTAAAAACCCTTTTACTGAAAGTATTAGTTAAAAATGTACTAAACTATGGTCACTAGATTTACCAGAGATCAAAATGACTCCAGCAGGGGGCGCTGTCTTTTTAAATGTGATTCTTTTAAACTAATCAAATGTAATGATTAAAGAACAGTTAGACACGACGCTGATGTGATGTGATGAGTGAAGCCTCCGCAAAGAACCAGCAACAGAAACACGAAGGAAAGAAAGAAGCCCAAACAAAAAGTAAAATGTCAAAGAATAAGAAACAGATTCATAAACTAAACAAAGTCCAAATAATAACAAAGAGAAATGAAAATCATAAAATCATAATAAAAGCCGAGCGAAAAGCAGCAGACGATGAATGAAGCGGATCTCTCCATCTCTGTCCCTACTTCCTGTCCACTTCCTGTTTACGCCTGTCTACTTCCTGTCTGAGAGGAAACAGAAGGAGAAGAGTCTCACCTAAAATGGCCGTCGGGACGAACGGGTCTGCGCCGAGCGAAAAGAGAGAGAGAGAGAGAGTTAGACCTCAAATACCATCGACTTTAAACAGGAACAAAAAGGTTCAACGTGACACAGAAAAGAGACATTTATGAATAAAGAGCTTTAATTATGGTGTGGGCGTGGCCTCTGCTCAGAGGGGTGGGTTTTCTCACCGGTGTGGGAGGAGTCTGTGTGGTGTGGGAGGAGTCTGTCTGTGTGGGAGGAGTCTGGTGTGGGGTGGGAGGAGTCTGGTGTGGGGTGGGAGGAGTCTGTGTGGTGTGGGAGGAGTCTGTGTGGTGTGGGAGGAGTCTGTGTGGTGTGGGAGGAGTCTGTCTGGTGTGGGAGGAGTCTGTCTGTGTGAGAGGAGTCTGTCTGGTGTGGGAGGAGTCTGTGTGGTGTGGGAGGAGTCTGTCTGTGTGGGAGGAGTCTGTCTGTGTGGGAGGAGTCTGTCTGTGTGAGAGGAGTCTGTGTGGTGTGGGAGGAGTCTGTGTGGTGTGGGAGGAGTCTGTGTGGTGTGGGAGGAGTCTGTGTGGTGTGGGAGGAGTCTGTGTGGTGTGGGAGGAGTCTGTGTGGTGTGGGAGGAGTCTGTCTGTGTGGGAGGAGTCTGTGTGGTGTGGGAGGAGTCTGTCTGTGTGGGAGGAGTCTGTCTGTGTGGGAGGAGTCTGTGTGGTGTGGGAGGAGTCTGTGTGGTGTGGGAGGAGTCTGTCTGTGTGGGAGGAGTCTGTCTGGTGTGGGAGGAGTCTGTGTGGTGTGGGAGGAGTCTGTCTGGTGTGGGAGGAGTCTGTCTGTGTGGGAGGAGTCTGTCTGGTGTGGGAGGAGTCTGTGTGGTGTGGGAGGAGTCTGTCTGGTGTGGGAGGAGTCTGTCTGTGTGGGAGGAGTCTGTCTGTGTGAGAGGAGTCTGTGTGGTGTGGGAGGAGTCTGTCTGTGTGGGAGGAGTCTGTCTGTGTGGGAGGAGTCTGTCTGTGTGAGAGGAGTCTGTGTGGTGTGGGAGGAGTCTGTGTGGTGTGGGAGGAGTCTGTGTGGTGTGGGAGGAGTCTGTGTGGTGTGGGAGGAGTCTGTGTGGTGTGGGAGGAGTCTGTCTGTGTGGGAGGAGTCTGTGTGGTGTGGGAGGAGTCTGTCTGTGTGGGAGGAGTCTGTGTGGTGTGGGAGGAGTCTGTGTGGTGTGGGAGGAGTCTGTCTGTGTGGGAGGAGTCTGTGTGGTGTGGGAGGAGTCTGTGTGGTGTGGGAGGAGTCTGTGTGGTGTGGGAGGAGTCTGTCTGGTGTGGGAGGAGTCTGTCTGTGTGGGAGGAGTCTGTGTGGTGTGGGAGGAGTCTGTCTGTGTGGGAGGAGTCTGTGTGGTGTGGGAGGAGTCTGTGTGGTGTGGGAGGAGTCTGTGTGGTGTGGGAGGAGTCTGTGTGGTGTGGGAGGAGTCTGTGTGGTGTGGGAGGAGTCTGTGTGGTGTGGGAGGAGTCTGTCTGTGTGGGAGGAGTCTGTCTGTGTGGGAGGAGTCTGTCTGTGTGGGAGGAGTCTGTCTGTGTGAGAGGAGTCTGTGTGGTGTGGGAGGAGTCTGTGTGGTGTGGGAGGAGTCTGTGTGGTGTGGGAGGAGTCTGTGTGGTGTGGGAGGAGTCTGTCTGTGTGGTGTGGGAGGAGTCTGTCTGTGTGGGAGGAGTCTGTCTGTGTGGGAGGAGCCTCACCGGTGTAGTAGGAGTTGGGGATGGAGCTCATGGTGTTGGACTTGAGGGTGAACGAAGAAGGAGACGAGAGCCCTGAGGAGACAGAAGAAAGAAGAGCTTTGAACCAACAACCTGACGCCTCCAAACATTAAACCTGAGGAGACAGAAGAAAGAAGAGCTTTGAACCAACAACCTGACGCCTCCAAACATTAAACCTGAGGAGACAGAAGAAAGAAGAGCTTTGAACCAACAACCTGACGCCTCCAAACATTAAACCTGAGGAGACAGAAGAAAGAAGAGCTTTGAACCAACAACCTGACGCCTCCAAACATTAAACCTGAGGAGACAGAAGAAAGAAGAGCTTTGAACCAACAACCTGACGCCTCCAAACATTAAACCTGAGGAGAGAGAAGAGCTTTGAACCAACAACCTGACGCCTCCAAACATTAAACCTGAGGAGACAGAAGAAAGAAGAGCTTTGAACCAACAACCTGACGCCTCCAAACATTAAACCTGAGGAGAGAGAAGAAGAAGAGCTTTGAACCAACAACCTGACGCCTCCAAACATTAAACCTGAGGAGAGAGAAGAAGAAGAGCTCTGAACCAACAACCTGACGCCTCCAAACATTAAACCTGAGGAGAGAGAAGAAGAAGAGCTCTGAACCAACAACCTGACGCCTCCAAACATTAAACCTGAGGAGAGAGAAGAAGAAGAGCTCTGAACCAACAACCTGACGCCTCCAAACATTAAAAAAACTGTTTTTCTTTTGACACAAAATCTGGATCTAGTTTTAATCTTTGTCTTTTGGATAAATGGGTTCGAATCCAAGTTTGACTCAAATTATTCTTTTTTAGTTTGAGTCTAATTTTTTCTCGTTTTTCCTTCTTCCTTCCTCGTTTCCTTCTTCCTTTCCTCGTTTCCTTCTTCCTTTCCTCGTTTCCTTCTTCCTTCCTCGTTTCCTTCTTCCTTCCTCGTTTCCTTCTTCCTTCCTCGTTTCCTTCTTCCTTCCCTCGTTTCCTTCTTCCTTCCTCGTTTCCTTCTTCCTTCCCTCGTTTCCTTCTTCCTTCCTCGTTTCCTTCTTCCTTTCCTCGTTTCCTTCTTCCTTCCTAGTTTCCTTCTTCCTTCCTCGTTTCCTTCTTCTTTCCTCGTTTCCTTCTTCCTTCCTCGTTTCCTTCTTCCTTCCTCGTTTCCTTCTTCCTTTCCTAGTTTCCTTCTTCATTCCTAGTTTCCTTCTTCCTTCCTCGTTTCCTTCTTCTTTCCTCGTTTCCTTCTTCCTTTCCTCGTTTCCTTCTTCCTTCCTCGTTTCCTTCTTCCTTCCTCGTTTCCTTCTTCCTTCCTCGTTTCCTTCTTCCTTCCTCGTTTCCTTCTTCTTCCTTCCTCGTTTCCTTCTTCCTTCCTCGTTTCCTTCTTCCTTCCCTCGTTTCCTTCTTCCTTCCTCGTTTCCTTCTTCCTTTCCTCGTTTCCTTCTTCCTTCCTAGTTTCCTTCTTCCTTCCTCGTTTCCTTCTTCTTTCCTCGTTTCCTTCTTCCTTCCTCGTTTCCTTCTTCCTTCCTCGTTTCCTTCTTCCTTCCCTCGTTTCCTTCTTCCTTCCCTCGTTTCCTTCTTCCTTCCTCGTTTCCTTCTTCTTTCCTCGTTTCCTTCTTCCTTTCCTCGTTTCCTTCTTCCTTCCTCGTTTCCTTCTTCCTTCCTCGTTTCCTTCTTCCTTCCTCGTTTCCTTCTTCCTTCCTCGTTTCCTTCTTCCTTCCTCGTTTCCTTCTTCGTTCCTAGTTTCCTTCTTCCTTCTCTCGTTTCCTTCTTCCTTCCTCGTTTCCTCGTTCTGAATATTCTTCTTTTCTTTTGTACTTTTCCGTTTTTTTTATGGTGAGCAGTAAAGTGGAGCAGGAGCCCCAGGCAAGGTCACACTCCGTGCCTCCCCCCCTCCTCCCCCTCCTCCCCCGCCTCCCCCCTTCCTCCCGCGCCTCCCCCCTCCGTCTCTCCTTCATCTTTCCGTCTCTTTTCCTCCGTTTCTTCGCTCTTTTGTCTCGTGGCTCTTCTGCTGTTGCTCACTTCACCTTCAAACTTCAATCTCAATAATCCTCAAAATGTGACGCAGAAGAACTCAGAAAAACAGACAAACCACCAGCGTTCAGCCTCTGTGACCAGCTGGGTCAAATGTCTGTGACCAGCTGGGTCAAATGTCTGTGACCAGCTGGGTCAAACGTCTGTGACTGCTGGGTCAAATGTCTGTGACCAGCTGGGTCAAACGTCTGTGACTGCTGGGTCAAATGTCTGTGACCAGCTGGGTCAAACGTCTGTGACCAGGCTGGCTCAAACGTCTGTGACGGGTCAACCGTCTGTGACCCAGCTGGGTCAAACGTCTGTGACGGGTCAAACGTCTGTGACGGGTCAAACGACGGTGACCCAGCTGGGTCAAACGTCTGTGACTGCTGGGTCAAATGTCTGTGACCAGCTGGGTCAAACGTCTGTGACCAGGCTGGCTCAAACGTCTGTGACGGGTCAACCGTCTGTGACCCAGCTGGGTCAAACGTCTGTGACGGGTCAAACGTCTGTGACGGGTCAAACGACGGTGACCCAGCTGGGTCAAACGTCTGTGACTGCTGGGTCAAACGTCTGTGACTGCTGGGTCAAATGTCTGTGACCCAGCGTTACCCGGTGAGAGTCAAACTGCCTTTTGCCTTTTGTGTTTTTGACCCTAAAATGCACCAAAGGCCTTTGATCACAAACACAGGGCTGTTTTTAAATCCAAATGTCAAAAACAATTAAACTTTTTTCATCAATAAAACACTTCATGCATGAATAAACCCTCTGTGTTCAGTTAAACCCTCTGTGTTCAGTTAAACCCTCTGTGTTCAGTTAAACCCTCTGTGTTCAGTTAAACCCTCTGTGTTCAGTTAAACCCTCTGTGTTCAGTTAAACCCTCTGTGTGTTCAGTTAAACCCTCTGTGTGTTCAGTTAAACCCTCTGTGTGTTCAGTTAAACCCTCTGTGTTCAGTTAAACCCTCTGTGTTCAGTTAAACCCTCTGTGTTCAGTTAAACCCTCTGTGTGTTCAGTTAAACCCTCTGTGTGTTCAGTTAAACCCTCTGTGTGTTCAGTTAAACCCTCTGTGTTCAGTTAAACCCTCTGTGTTCAGTTAAACCCTCTGTGTTCGGTTAAACCCTCTGTGTGTTCAGTTAAACCCTCTGTGTGTTCAGTTAAACCCTCTGTGTGTTCAGTTAAACCCTCTGTGTGTTCAGTTAAACCCTCTGTGTTCAGTTAAACCCTCTGTGTTCAGTTAAACCCTCTGTGTGTTCAGTTAAACCCTCTGTGTGTTCAGTTAAACCCTCTGTGTGTTCAGTTAAACCCTCTGTGTGTTCAGTTAAACCCTCTGTGTGTTCAGTTAAACCCTCTGTGTTCAGTTAAACCCTCTGTGTTCAGTTAAACCCTCTGTGTGTTCAGTTAAACCCTCTGTGTGTTCAGTTAAACCCTCTGTGTGTTCAGTTAAACCCTCTGTGTTCAGTTAAACCCTCTGTGTTCAGTTAAACCCGCTGTGTTCAGTTAAACCCGCTGTGTTCAGTTAAACCCTCTGTGTGTTCAGTTAAACCCTCTCTGTGTTCAGTTAAACCCTCTGTGTTCAGTTAAACGCTCTGTGTGTTCAGTTAAACCCTCTGTGTTCAGTTAAACCCTCTGTGTTCAGTTAAACCCTCTGTGTGTTCAGTTAAACCCTCTGTGTGTTCAGTTAAACCCTCTATGTGTTCAGTTAAACCCTCTGTGTTCAGTTAAACCCTCTGTGTGTTCAGTTAAACCCTCTGTGTGTTCAGTTAAACCCTCTGTGTGTTCAGTTAAACCCTCTGTGTGTTCAGTTAAACCCTCTGTGTTCAGTTAAACCTCTGTGTGTTCAGTTAAACCCTCTGTGTGTTCAGTTAAACCCTCTGTGTTCAGTTAAACGCTCTCTGTGTGTTCAGTTAAACCCTCTGTGTTCAGTTAAACCCTCTGTGTGTTCAGTTAAACCCTCTGTGTTCAGTTAAACCCTCTGTGTTCGGTTAAACCCTCTGTGTTCAGTTAAACCCTCTGTGTGTTCAGTTAAACCCTCTGTGTTCAGTTAAACCCTCTGTGTTCAGTTAAACCCTCTGTGTTCAGTTAAACCCTCTGTGTGTTCAGTTAAACCCTCTGTGTTCGGTTAAACCCTCTGTGTTCAGTTAAACCCTCTGTGTGTTCAGTTAAACCCTCTGTGTTCAGTTAAACCCTCTGTGTTCAGTTAAACCCTCTGTGTGTTCAGTTAAACCCTCTGTGTGTTCAGTTAAACCCTCTGTGTGTTCAGTTAAACCCTCTGTGTTCAGTTAAACCCTCTGTGTGTTCAGTTAAACCCTCTGTGTGTTCAGTTAAACCCTCTGTGTGTTCAGTTAAACCCTCTGTGTGTTCAGTTAAACCCTCTGTGTTCAGTTAAACCCTCTGTGTGTTCAGTTAAACCCTCTGTGTGTTCAGTTAAACCCTCTGTGTGTTCAGTTAAACCCTCTGTGTGTTCAGTTAAACCCTCTGTGTTCAGTTAAACCCTCTGTGTTCAGTTAAACCCTCTGTGTTCAGTTAAACCCTCTGTGTTTGTTTAAATCCTCTGTGTTCAGTTAAACCCTCTGTGTGTTCAGTTAAACCCTCTGTGTTCAGTTAAACCCTCTGTGTTCAGTTAAACCCTCTGTGTTCAGTTAAACCCTCTGTGTTCAGTTAAACCCTCTGTGTGTTCAGTTAAACCCTCTGTGTTCAGTTAAACCCTCTGTGTTCAGTTAAACCCTCTGTGTTCAGTTAAACCCTCTGTGTTCAGTTAAACCCTCTGTGTTCAGTTAAACCCTCTGTCTGTTCAGTTAAACCCTCTGTGTGTTCAGTTAAACCCTCTGTGTGTTCAGTTAAACCCTCTGTGTTCAGTTAAACCCTCTGTGTGTTCAGTTAAACCCTCTGTGTGTTCAGTTAAACCCTCTGTGTTCAGTTAAACCCTCTGTGTGTTCATTTAAACCCTCTGTGTTCAGTTAAACCCTCTGTGTGTTCAGTTAAACCCTCTGTGTTCAGTTAAACCCTCTGTGTTCAGTTAAACCCTCTGTGTGTTCAGTTAAACCCTCTGTGTGTTCAGTTAAACCCTCTGTGTGTTCAGTTAAACCCTCTGTGTTCAGTTAAACCCTCTGTGTGTTCATTTAAACCCTCTGTGTTCAGTTAAACCCTCTGTGTGTTCAGTTAAACCCTCTGTGTGTTCAGTTAAACCCTCTGTGTTCAGTTAAACCCTCTGTGTGTTCAGTTAAACCCTCTGTGTGTTCAGTTAAACCCTCTGTGTTCAGTTAAACCCTCTGTGTGTTCAGTTAAACCCTCTGTGTGTTCAGTTAAACCCTCTGTGTGTTCAGTTAAACCCTCTGTGTGTTCAGTTAAACCCTCTGTGTTCAGTTAAACCCTCTGTGTGTTCAGTTAAACCCTCTGTGTTCAGTTAAACCCTCTGTGTGTTCAGTTAAACCCTCTGTGTTCAGTTAAACCCTCTGTGTTCAGTTAAACCCTCTGTGTGTTCAGTTAAACCCTCTGTGTGTTCAGTTAAACCCTCTGTGTGTTCAGTTAAACCCTCTGTGTTCAGTTAAACCCTCTGTGTGTTCAGTTAAACCCTCTGTGTTCAGTTAAACCCTCTGTGTGTTCAGTTAAACCCTCTGTGGCTTCAGTTAAACCCTCTGTGTTCTTTTAAACCCTCTGTGTGTTCAGTTAAACCCTCTGTGTTCAGTTAAACCCTCTGTGTTCAGTTAAACCCTCTGTGTGTTCAGTTAAACCCTCTGTGTGTTCAGTTAAACCCTCTGTGTTCAGTTAAACCCTCTGTGTTCGTTTAAACCCTCTGTGTTCAGTTAAACCCTCTGTGTTTGTTTAAATCCTCTGTGTTCAGTTAAACCCTCTGTGTGTTCAGTTAAACCCTCTGTGTTCAGTTAAACCCTCTGTGTTCGTTTAAACCCTCTGTGTTCAGTTAAACCCTCTGTGTTCAGTTAAACCCTCTGTGTGTTCAGTTAAACCCTCTGTGTTCAGTTAAACCCTCTGTGTTCAGTTAAACCCTCTGTGTGTTCAGTTAAACCCTCTGTGTGTTCAGTTAAACCCTCTGTGTTCAGTTAAACCCTCTGTGTTCAGTTAAACCCTCTGTGTTCAGTTAAACCCTCTGTGTTCGGTTAAACCCTCTGTGTTCAGTTAAACCCTCTGTCTGTTCAGTTAAACCCTCTGTGTGTTCAGTTAAACCCTCTGTGTGTTCAGTTAAACCCTCTGTGTTCAGTTAAACCCTCTGTGTGTTCAGTTAAACCCTCTGTGTGTTCAGTTAAACCCTCTGTGTTCAGTTAAACCCTCTGTGTGTTCATTTAAACCCTCTGTGTTCAGTTAAACCCTCTGTGTGTTCAGTTAAACCCTCTGTGTTCAGTTAAACCCTCTGTGTTCAGTTAAACCCTCTGTGTGTTCAGTTAAACCCTCTGTGTGTTCAGTTAAACCCTCTGTGTGTTCAGTTAAACCCTCTGTGTTCAGTTAAACCCTCTGTGTGTTCATTTAAACCCTCTGTGTTCAGTTAAACCCTCTGTGTGTTCGGTTAAACCCTCTGTGTGTTCAGTTAAACCCTCTGTGTTCAGTTAAACCCTCTGTGTGTTCAGTTAAACCCTCTGTGTGTTCAGTTAAACCCTCTGTGTTCAGTTAAACCCTCTGTGTGTTCAGTTAAACCCTCTGTGTGTTCAGTTAAACCCTCTGTGTGTTCAGTTAAACCCTCTGTGTGTTCAGTTAAACCCTCTGTGTTCAGTTAAACCCTCTGTGTGTTCAGTTAAACCCTCTGTGTTCAGTTAAACCCTCTGTGTGTTCAGTTAAACCCTCTGTGTTCAGTTAAACCCTCTGTGTTCAGTTAAACCCTCTGTGTGTTCAGTTAAACCCTCTGTGTGTTCAGTTAAACCCTCTGTGTGTTCAGTTAAACCCTCTGTGTGTTCAGTTAAACCCTCTGTGTGTTCAGTTAAACCCTCTGTGTTCAGTTAAACCCTCTGTGTGTTCAGTTAAACCCTCTGTGTTCAGTTAAACCCTCTGTGTTCAGTTAAACCCTCTGTGTTCAGTTAAACCCTCTGTGGCTTCAGTTAAACCCTCTGTGTTCGTTTAAACCCTCTGTGTGTTCAGTTAAACCCTCTGTGTTCAGTTAAACCCTCTGTGTTCAGTTAAACCCTCTGTGTGTTCAGTTAAACCCTCTGTGTTCAGTTAAACCCTCTGTGTTCAGTTATACCCTCTGTGTTCAGTTAAACCCTCTGTGTTCAGTTAAACCCTCTGTGTGTTCAGTTAAACCCTCTGTGTGTTCAGTTAAACCCTCTGTGTGTTCAGTTAAACCCTCTGTGTGTTCAGTTAAACCCTCTGTGTGTTCAGTTAAACCCTCTGTGTGTTCAGTTAAACCCTCTGTGTTCAGTTAAACCCTCTGTGTGTTCAGTTAAACCCTCTGTGTGTTCAGTTAAACCCTCTGTGTTCAGTTAAACCCTCTGTGTGTTCAGTTAAACCCTCTGTGTGTTCAGTTAAACCCTCTGTGTTCAGTTAAACCCTCTGTGTGTTCAGTTAAACCCTCTGTGTGTTCAGTTAAACCCTCTGTGTTCAGTTAAACCCTCTGTGTGTTCAGTTAAACCCTCTGTGTGTTCAGTTAAACCCTCTGTGTTCAGTTAAACCCTCTGTGTGTTCAGTTAAACCCTCTGTGTTCAGTTAAACCCTCTGTGTTCAGTTAAACCCTCTGTGTGTTCAGTTAAACCCTCTGTGTGTTCAGTTAAACCCTCTGTGTTCAGTTAAACCCTCTGTGTTCAGTTAAACCCTCTGTGTTCAGTTAAACCCTCTGTGTGTTCAGTTAAACCCTCTGTGTTCAGTTAAACCCTCTGTGTTCAGTTAAACCCTCTGTGTGTTCAGTTAAACCCTCTGTGTGTTCAGTTAAACCCTCTGTGTTCAGTTAAACCCTCTGTGTTCAGTTAAACCCTCTGTGTGTTCAGTTAAACCCTCTGTGTTCAGTTAAACCCTCTGTGTTCAGTTAAACCCTCTGTGTGTTCAGTTAAACCCTCTGTGTTCAGTTAAACCCTCTGTGTTCAGTTAAACCCTCTGTGTGTTCAGTTAAACCCTCTGTGTGTTCAGTTAAACCCTCTGTGTGTTCAGTTAAACCCTCTGTGTTCAGTTAAACCCTCTGTGTGTTCAGTTAAACCCTCTGTGTTCAGTTAAACCCTCTGTGTGTTCAGTTAAACCCTCTGTGTTCAGTTAAACCCTCTGTGTGTTCAGTTAAACCCTCTGTGTTCAGTTAAACCCTCTGTGTTCAGTTAAACCCTCTGTGTTCAGTTAAACCCTCTGTGTGTTCAGTTAAACCCTCTGTGTTCAGTTAAACCCTCTGTGTTCAGTTAAACCCTCTGTGTCTCTGTGTGTGTGTGTACAGAGGCCAATGCTAACTGTGAAGCTAACACTAACTTTGAGGCTTACACTAACTGTGAGGCTAATGCTAACTCTTGCTAACTAATGCTAACCCTGAGGCTAATGCTAACTCTCCCATTGCAGTAGTATTTGCAGTAGTACCTCTGGCGCTAGCGTCGTTAGCGCTGGGCAGCGTGTGGGAGCTGTTGACCATCAGAGTCATTTCCTGTCGTGAACTCAGAGTCTCTTTTCGCTTCTGAGACAGTTTTCTGAAAAAAACAAAAACAAATAATAATAATAATAATAATAATAATAATAATAAAACATTATTACGGATTAAGAGTT
>CM033639.1:31174899-31179899 GCA_019453435.1 Rhinogobius similis | reverse complement strand
GCATCAGTAAGGCTAACAGCAGCTCCTGAAACACACACCGCTAATGTTAGCATCAGTAAGGCTAACACACACCGCTAATGTTAGCATCAGTAACGCTAACACACACCGCTAATGTTAGCATCAGTAAGGCTAACAGCAGCTCCTGAAACACACACCGCTAATGTTAGCATCAGTAAGGCTAACAGCAGCTCCTGAAACACACACCGCTAATGTTAGCATCAGTAAGGCTAACACACACTGCTAATGTTAGCATCAGTAAGGCTAACAGCAGCTCCTGAAACACACACCGCTAATGTTAGCATCAGTAAGGCTAACACACACCGCTAATGTTAGCATCAGTAACGCTAACACACACCGCTAATGTTAGCATCAGTAACGCTAACACACACCGCTAATGTTAGCATCAGTAAGGCTAACAGCAGCTCCTGAAACACACACCGCTAATGTTAGCATCAGTAAGGCTAACAGCAGCTCCTGAAACACACACCGCTAATGTTAGCATCAGTAAGGCTAACACACACTGCTAATGTTAGCATCAGTAAGGCTAACAGCAGCTTTAACGCTAACTCTCAAAAATTTGAGTCCTCAGAAGCTCCTCCCTCTGCACGCGCTCAGAAGCTCCTCCCTCTTTTCAAGCACTTTTCCCCAGAGTGCTAAAGCTAACAAACATTAGCATGCTAACAGCACACTTCCTGCTTCTCGTAGAATAAAACGCTCCATAAACAGATGCTTTTACAATAATCACATCAGGGACACGGATTGGACAGAAACAAACCCGGTACAGCCCCTTTAAGTCCACGAGGTCATGTATCAGAGCCCAATCAAAACCCCCCTATGTCCCCCCTATGTCCCCCCCGTGTCCCCTGTCCCCCCTATGTCCCCCTATGTCCCCCCTATGTCCCCCTATGTCCCCCTATGTCCCCCCCTATGTCCCCCCCTATGTCCCCCTATGTCCCCCCCTATGTCCCCCTGTGTCCCCCCTGGACTAAACCAGGTCTAAACCAGGTCTAAACCAGGACTAAACCAGGTCTAAACCAGGTCTAAACAAGGACTAAACCAGGACTAAACCAGGACTAAACCAGGACTGAACCAGGACTAAACCAGGTCTAAACCAGGACTAAACCAGGACTAAACCAGGACTAAACCAGGTCTAAACCAGGACTAAACCAGGTCTAAACCAGGACTAAACCAGGACTAAACCAGGTCTAAACCAGGTCTAAACCAGGACTAAACCAGGTCTAAACCAGGTCTAAACCAGGTCTAAACCAGGACTAAACCAGGACTAAACCAGGTCTAAACCAGGACTAAACCAGGACTAAACCAGGACTAAACCAGGTCTAAACCAGGACTAAACCAGGTCTAAACCAGGACTAAACCAGGACTAAACCAGGTCTAAACCAGGTCTAAACCAGGTCTAAACCAGGTCTAAACCAGGTCTAAACCAGGTCTAAACCAGGCCTGCAGGTGAGTCCAGACCCAGAGTCTTGTCCTTGCCGAGTCCTGGACTAAACTCATTGATCTGAACATGTTTGTGCTGCAGATCGATCAATGCCTCGTCCTCCAGCTCCACCAAACACACACTGGTCTGGTCCTGGTCCTGGTCCTGGTCCTGGTCCTGGTCTGGTCCTGGTCCTGGTCTGGTCCTGGTCTGGTCCTGGTCTGGTCCTGGTCCCGGTCCTGGTTCTGGTCGGGAGGCTGAGTTCTGACCTGGCAGCTGTTTGTCGCCGGAGGCCGGAGCGGCTCGAACGTACGGCGTCGTGAGCTGAGTGACGATTATGGCCGCTACAGGGGGGAGGAGGGGGAGGAGGAGGAGGAGGAGAGGAGGAGGAGGAGAGGAGGAGGAGAGGAGGAGGAGGAGGGGGAGAGGAGGAGGGAGGAGGAGGGAGAGAGGGAGAGGAGGAGGAGGGAGGAGAGGAGGAGGGAGAGGAGGGAGAGAGGGAGAGGAGGAGAGGAGGAGGAGGAGGGAGGAGAGGAGGAGGGAGGGGAGGAGGAGAGAGGAGGAGAGGGGGAGGGAGGAGGAGGAGAGAGGAGGAGAGGAGGAGGAGAGGAGGAGGGGAGGAGGAGAGGGAGGAGGAGAGGAGGAGAGGGAGGAGGGAGAGGAGGAGGAGGAGGAGAGGGAGGAGGAGGAGAGAGAGGAGAGGGGGAGGAGGAGGAGAGGAGGAGGAGAGGAGAGGAGGAGGAGAGAGGGAGAGGAGGAGGAGGGACCTGGAGGAGGAAGGGAGGGGGGGAGGAAGGGAGGAGAGGGAGGAGGAGGAGGAGAGGAGGAGGGAGAGGAGGAGAGAGAGGAGAGAGAGGAGAGGAGGGAGGAGGAGAGGAGGGGAGGGGGAGAGAGGGAGGGGAGAGAGGAGGGAGGAGGAAGAGAGGGAGGAGAGGAGAGAGGAGGAGGGGGAGGAGGGAGGGGGGAGGAGGAGGGGGAGAGGAGGGGAGGAGGAGAGGAGGGAGGAGAGAGGAGGAGGGGAGGAGAGGAGAGGAGGAGGGAGGGGAGGGGGGGGAGGAGAGGAGGGAGGGGGAGGAGGGGAGGGAGGGGAGGAGGAGGGAGGAGGAGGGAGAGGAGAGAGGAGGAGGGAGGGGAGGGGAGAGAGGAGGGAGGAGAGAGAGGAGGAGAGGGAGGGAGGAGGAGAGGAGGAGGGAGGAGGAGGGGAGAGGAGGGGAGGGGAGAGGAGAGGGGAGGAGGGAGAGGAGAGAGAGAGGGAGGAGGAGAGGAGGGAGGGGAGGAGAGGAGGAGGAGGAGAGGAGGAGGAGAGGAGGGAGGAGGAGAGAGGGGGAGGGAGGGGAGAGGAGGAGGGGGGGAGGAGGAGGGGGAGGAGGAGAGGAGGAGGAGAGGAGGAGGGAGGGAGGAGGAGGAGGGAAGAGGAGGGAGGGGGGAGGAGGGAGGGAAGAGGAGGAGGGAGGGAAGAGGAGGAGGGGGAGGAGGGGGAGGAGGAGAGGACAGGGGGAGAAGCACATGCTCAGAGAGAGAACAAACAGAAGGTTTAGTAGAAAAGTGACTCTGGTCTGATCTAAACCTTCAGAAAACATTTCAGAGACTCCAACCTCACACCCTGTGGAGAGAGGGCACCTGTCTGCACCTGTCTGCACCTATCTGCACCTGTCTGCACCTGTCTGCACCTGTCTGTCTGTCTGCACCTGTCTGTCTGTCTGCTCTGTCTGTCTGCTCTGTCTGCTCTGTCTGCTCTGTCTGCTCTGTCTGTCTGCTCTGTCTGTCTGTCTGTCTGCTCTGTCTGCTCTGTCTGCTCTGTCTGTCTGCTCTGTCTGTCTGTCTGCTCTGTCTGTCTGCTCTGTCTGCTCTGTCTGTCTGCTCTGTCTGTCTGTCTGTCTGCTCTGTCTGCTCTGTCTGCTCTGTCTGTCTGCTCTGTCTGTCTGCACCTATCTGCACCTGTCTGTCTGTCTGCTCTGTCTGTCTGTCTGCTCTGTCTGTCTGCTCTGTCTGCTCTGTCTGCTCTGTCTGCTCTGTCTGCTCTGTCTGTCTGCTCTGTCTGTCTGTCTGCTCTGTCTGTCTGCTCTGTCTGTCTGTCTGCTCTGTCTGTCTGCTCTGTCTGCTCTGTCTGCTCTGTCTGTCTGCTCTGTCTGCTCTGTCTGCTCTGTCTGTCTGCTCTGTCTGCTCTGTCTGTCTGCTCTGTCTGCTCTGTCTGCTCTGTCTGCTCTGTCTGCTCTGTCTGTCTGCTCTGTCTGCTCTGTCTGCTCTGTCTGCTCTGTCTGCTCTGTCTGCTCTGTCTGCTCTGTCTGCTCTGTCTGTCTGTCTGCTCTGTCTGTCTGTCTGTCTGTCTGCTCTGTCTGCTCTGTCTGCTCTGTCTGCTCTGTCTGCTCTGTCTGTCTGTCTGTCTGCTCTGTCTGCTCTGTCTGCTCTGTCTGCTCTGTCTGCTCTGTCTGCTCTGTCTGTCTGCTCTGTCTGCTCTGTCTGTCTCGGTTCAAATCAGAGCAAAGTCGAGTTACGCTGGAACAGAAAGGGTTAATCACACAGGATTATGAAAGTACATGCAGTGAGTACTTTAGAGCAGAGTACTGCAGTAAAAGTACACAGAGTACTGCAGTAAAAGTACACAGAGTACTGCAGTAAAAGTACACAGAGTACTGTAGTAAAAGTACACAGAGTACTGCAGTAAAAGTACACAGAGTACTGTAGTAAAAGTACACAGAGTACTGTAGTAAAAGTACACAGAGTACTGCAGTAAAAGTACACAGAGTACTGCAGTAAAAGTACACAGAGTACTGAAGTAAAGTACACAGGAGTACTGCCCAGTAAAGAGTAGTAAAAGTACACAGAGTACTGCAGTAAAAGTACACAGAGTACTGTAGTAAAAGTACACAGAGTACTGCAGTAAAAGTATACAGAGTACTGCAGTAAAAGTACACAGAGTACTGTAGTAAAAGTACACAGAGTACTGCAGTAAAAGTACACAGAGTACTGCAGTAAAAGTACACAGAGTACTGCAGTAAAAGTACACAGAGTACTGCAGTAAAAGTACACAGAGTACTGCAGTAAAAGTACACAGAGTACTGTAGTAAAAGTACACAGAGTACTGTAGTAAAAGTACACAGAGTACTGTAGTAAAAGTACACAGAGTACTGCAGTAAAAGTACACAGAGTACTGTAGTAAAAGTACACAGAGTACTGCAGTAAAAGTACACAGAGTACTGCAGTAAAAGTACACAGAGTACTGCAGTAAAAGTACACAGAGTACTGTAGTAAAAGTACACAGAGTACTGCAGTAAAAGTACACAGAGTACTGCAGCCGTTTGGACCATTTGTGTAAAACATCTTTAAAGTTCACTTCAGGTTCTGAACAGGTTCATTTTGTTTACGTCGTTTCATTTCAAACTTTAAAAAATGTGTGTTTAGTTAAAAAAAAAAAAAAAAAAACGGATCAGTTTGAGACAAAAACACATTTAATGAAACAAAGAAGTGTCTACTCACCTTTAAGTGGCCACTTTCGCACACGAGATCGAATCTTTGCATCTTCCTGGAACACAGAAACACACTGTAAGACCTGGTCCTGGTC
>CM033639.1:31051935-31174799 GCA_019453435.1 Rhinogobius similis | reverse complement strand
CACAGAGTACTGCAGTAAAAGTACACAGAGAAAGTACCTGCAGTAAAGTGCACACAGAGTACTGGGTAGTAAAGTACACAGAGTACTGTAGTAAAAGTACACAGAGTACTTGCAGTAAAAGTACACAGAGTAACTGCTTAGTAAAAGTACACAGAGTACTGTAGTAAAGGGAGTACACAGAGAGTACCAGTAAAAGTGCACAACAGAGGGCAACTGCAGTAAAAGTACACAGAGTACTGCAGTAAAAGTACACCAGAGAGTACTGCAGTAAAAGTACACAAAGAGTACTGCAGTAGAAAGTACACAGGAGTACTGCAGTAAAGAAAGTACACAGGAGGTACTGTGTAAGTAAAAAGTACACCAGAGTACTGCAGTAAAGTACACAGAGTACTGCAGTAAAAATTACAGAGTACTGCATTAAAGTACACAGAGTACTGCAGTAAAGAAATTGCACAGAGTACTGCAGTAAAGAGTGCACAGAGTGCTACACATTAAAGTACACAAGTGCTGTAGTAAAAGTACTGAGTACTGTAGTAAAGTACCTACAGAGTACTGTAGAGTAAGGGAGTACACAGAGGTACTGCAGTAAAAAGTACACAGAGTAATCGCTGTGTGGGTAAAGGGAGGTACACAGAGTACTGGGTAGTAAAAGTACACAGAGTACTGTAGTAAAAGTGGCTGTAGCACAGAGTACTGCAGTAAAGTACACAGAGTACTCTGTATTAAAAAGTACACAGAGTACTGGCAGTAAAAGAAAGTACTGGCCAGAGCTACTGGGCAGCCGTTTGGACCATTTGTGTAAAACATCTTTAAAGTTCACTTCAGGTTCTGAACAGGTTCATTTTGTTTACGTCGTTTCATTTCAAACTTTAAAAAATGTAACGTTTAGTTAAAAAAAAAAAAAAAAAAAAAAAAAAACGGATCAGTTTGAGACAAAAACACATTTAATGAAACAAAAGTGTCTCACCTTTAGTGGCCACTCGCACACAGTCGATCTTTGTCTCCTGGAACACAAACACACTGTAAGACCTGGTCCTGGTCTGGTCTGGTCCTGGTCTGGTCTGGTCTGGTCCTGGTCCTGGTCTGGTCTGGTCTGAGGAGTATGGTCCTGGCTTTCAGGTGTCCTGGTCTGTAGTCTGGTCCTGGTCTGGTCTAGTCCTGGTCTGGTCTACTGGTCCTGGTCTGGTCCTGGTCCTGAAATCTGGTCCTGGAGTCTGAGTCTCTGGTCCTGAGTCCTGGGTCTGGTCTCTGGTTCTGAGAGAGTCTGGCTCTGAGTCCTGAAAGTCTCTGGTCTGGTCTGGTCTGGTCCTGGTCCTGGTCAGGTCCTGGTCTGGTCTGGTCCTGGTCTGGTCTAGTCCTGGTCTGGTCCTGGTCCTGGTCTGGTCCTGGTCCTGGTCTGGTCCTGGTCCTGGTCCTGGTCCTGGTCTGGTCCTGGTCCTGGTCTGGTCCTGGTCTGGTCCTGGTCCTGGTCTGGTCTGGTCCTGGTCTGGTCTGGTCTGGTCCTGGTCCTGGTCTGGTCTGGTCTGGTCCTGGTCCTGGTCAGGTCCTGGTCTGGTCTGGTCCTGGTCTGGTCTAGTCTGGTTTCACGGGTCCTGGTCACGGTCTGGTAGTCCTGGTCTGGTCTGGTCTGGTCCTGGTCCTGGTCCCGGTCCTGGTCTCTGGTCTGGTCTGGTCTAGTTCCTGGTCCTGGTCCTGGTCGAGTCCTGGTCCTGGTCTGGTCTGGTCCTGGTCTAGTCTAGGTTTGTCTAGTCCTGGTCTAAGTCCTGGTCCTGGTCTGGTCTGGTCTGGTTCCTGGTTCCTGGTCTGGTCCTGGTCTGGTCCAATCTGGTCTGCCCTGGTCCTGGGGTCTGGTCTGGTCCTGGTCTGGTCCTGGTCTAGTCCTGGTCCTGGTCCGGTCCTGGTCCTGGTCTGGTCCTGGTCCTGGTCCTAGTCTAGGTCTAGTCCTGGTCTAGTCCTGGTCCTGGTCTGGTCCTGGTCTGGTCCTGGTCCTGGTCTGGTCCTGGTCTGGTCCTGGTCTAGTCCTGGTCCTGGTCCTGGTCCTGGTCTGGTCTGGTCTCTGGTTCTGGTCTCTGGTTCTGGTCCTGGTCTGGGTCTGGTTCCAGTCTAGGCCCTGGTCTGGTCCTGGTCCCTGGTCCCGGCTGGTCCTGGTCCTGGTTCCTGGTCTGGTCTGGTCCTGGTCTGGTCTGGTCCTGCTCCAGTCCTGGTCCTGGTCCCTGGTCCTGGTCTGGTCTGGTCCTGGTCCAGGTTTGGTCCGGGTCTGGTTCGGGTCGGGTCACGTCTGGTCCTGGTCTGGTTACAGTCTGGTCCTGGTCTGGTCTTGGTCCTGGTCCTGGTCCTGGGTCTGTAGTCTGGTCTCTGGTTTGGTCCTGGTCTGGGTCTCTGGTCCTGGTCTGGTCATAAGTCTGGTCAGTCTGGTCCTGGTCTGGTCCTGGTCTGGTCTAGATCCTGGTTCCTGGTCCTGGTCCTGGTCCTGGTCCTGGTCTCGGTCCTGGTCCTGGTCTGGTCCTGGTCCTGGTCCTAGTCTAGGTCTAGTCCAGGTCTAGTCCTGGTCTGGTCCAGTTCTGGTCCTGGTCTGGTCCTGGTCTGGTCCTGGTCCTGGTCTGGTCCTGGTCTGGTCTGGTCTGGTCCTGGTCCTGGTCTCTGGTCTGGTCCTGGTCTGGTCTCTGGTCTGGTCCTGGTCTCTGGTCGGTCCTGGTCCTGGTCTGGTCCTGGTCCTGGTCTGAGTCAGGTCTAGTCTCTGGTCTAGTCCTGGTCTGGTCTGGTCCTGGTCCGGGCCTGGTCCTGGTCTGGTCCTGGTCTCCGGTCTCAGTCTCTGGTCCTGGTCCTGGTCCTGGTCCTAGTTCCTGGTCTGGTCTCTGGTCCTGTAGTCTCAGTCCTGGTCTGGTCTGGTCCTGGTCCTGGTCTCAGTCCTGGTCTGGTCTGGTCTCTGGTCTCTGGTCTCTGGTCCTGGTCCCGGTCTCAGTCCTGGTCCTGGTCCTGGTCTCAGTCCTGGTCCTGGTCTAGTCCTGGTTCAGGGTCCCGGTCTCAGTCTCTGGTCTCTGGCCTAGTTCTGGTTCTGGTCTTGGTCTCAGTTCCTGGTCCTGGTCTCTGGTCTCCGGTTCTCAGTCCTGGTCTTGGTCTCTGAGGTTCCCAGTTCTGGTCCTGGTCTCTGGTTCAGTCCTGGTTCCTGGTCGGTCTCAGTCTCTGGTCCTGGTCCTGGTCTGGTCTAGTCTCTGGTCCTGGTCCCTGGTCTCTGGTTCTGGTCTGTCTCAGCCTCAGGTCTGGTCTCTGGTCTTAGTCCTGGTTCTGGTCTCTGGTTCTCAGTCCTGGTCTCAGTCTCTGGTCTTCAGTCTCTGGTTCTGGTCTGGTCTCAGTCTCTGGTCCTGGTCGGTCTCAGTCTCTGGTCTCTGGTCTGGTCTAGTTCTGGTCCTGGTTCTGGTCCTGGTCTGGTCCTGGTCTGGTCTCTGGTCCGGTCCAGTCCTGGTCTGGTCACCTGGTCTCTGGTTCTGGTCTCAGTCCTGGTCTGGTCTCTGGTCCTGGTCTCTGGTCTCTGGTCTGGTCTCAGTCCTGGTCCTGGTCTGGTCCCAGTCTGGTCTGGTCTGGTCTCTGGTCTCTGGTCTCAGTCTGGTCTTGGTCGGTCTGGTCCTGGTCTGGTCCTGGTCTCTGGTCTCAGTCCTGGTCTCAGTCCTGGTCTGGTCCTAGTCCTGGTCCTGGTTCTCGTCTGGTCCTGGTTCTCGTCTGGTCCTGGTATTGGTCTGGTTCTAGTCCTGGTCTGGTTCTAGTCCTGGTCTGGTCTGGTCTGGTCCTGGTCCTGGTCTAGTCCTGGTCCTGGTCTAGTCCTGGTCCTGGTCTAGTCCTGGTCTGGTCCTGGTCCTGGTCTAGTCCTGGTCTGATTCTGGTCCTGGTCCTGGTCTAGTCTCTGGTCTCTGGTCTAGTCCTGGTCCTGGTCTAGTTCTGGTCCTGGTCCGGTCCTGGTCTGGTTTAGTCCTGGTCCTGGTCTGAGTCCTGGTCCTGGTCTAGTCCTGGTCTGGTCCTGGTCTGGTCTGGTCTAGTCCTGGTCTGGTCTGGTCTCTGGTCTGGTCTGGTCCTGGTCTGGTCCTGGTCCTGGTCTGGTCCTGGTCTGGTCTGGTCCTGGTCTCTCTGGTCCTGGTCTCTGGCCCTGGTCCTGGTCCTCTGGTCTGGTCCTGGTCCTGGTCTGGTCTCTGGTCTGGTCTGGTCCTGGTTCCTGGTCTCAGTCCTGGTCCTGGTCTCAAGTCTGGTCTCTGGTTCTGGTCCCTGGTCTGGTCTGGCCCTGGTCCTGGTCTGGTCTGGTCCTGGTCCTGGTCTCTGGTCTGGTCTGGTCCTGGTCCTGGTCCTGGTCTCTGGTTCTGGTCCTGGTCTCAGTCCTGGTTCTGGTCCTGGTCCTGGTCTAGTCCTGGTCTGGTCTGGTCCTGGTCCTGGTCCTGGTCCTGGTCTGGTCCTGGTCCTGGTCTGGTCTGGTCCTGGTCTCTGGTCTGGTCCTGGTCCTGGTCTGGTCCTGGCTCTGGTCTCTGGTCCTGGTCTGGTCCTGGTCTGGTCCTGGTCCTGGTCTGGTCTGGTCTCTGGTCTGATCTGGTCCTGGTCTCTGGTCTCTGGTCCAGTCTGGCTCTGGTCCTGGTCCTGGTCCTGGTCTGGTCTGGTCTGGTCTGGTCTGGTCTGGTCTGGTCTGGTCCTGGTCTGGTCTGGTCCTGGTCTGGTCCTGGTCCTGGTCCTGGTCCTGGTCTGGTCTGGTCCTGGTCTGGTCTGGTCCTGGTCCTGGTCTGGTCCTGGTCTGGTCCTGGTCCTGGTCCTGGTCTGGTCCTGGTCTGGTCTAGTCCTGGTCTGGTCTGGTCCTGGTCCTGGTAGTCCTGGTCCTGGTCTGGTCTGGTCTGGTCCTGGTCTGGTCTGGTCCTGGTCTGGTCTGGTCCTGGTCTGGTCCTGGTCCTGGTCTGGTCCTGGTCTGGTCCTGGTCTGGTCTGGTCCTGGTCCTGGTCTGGTCTGGTCCTGGTCCTGGTCTGGTCTGGTCTGGTCCTGGTCTGGTCCTGGTTCTGGTCTGGTCTGGTCTGGTCTGGTCCTGGTCCTGGTCTCTGGTCTGGTCCTGGTCCTGGTCTGGTCCTCGGAACTGGTCTGGTCCTGGTCTGGTCTCAGTCTGGGTCCTGGTCCTGGGTCTGGTCTGGTCTGGTCTGGTCCTGGTCTGGTCCTGGTCTGAGCCTGGTCTGGTCCTGGTCCTGGTCTGGTCCTGGTCTGGTCCTGGTCCTGGTCTGGTCCTGGTCTGGTCTGGTCTCTGGTCCTGGTCTGGTCTGGTCTGGTCCTGGTCCTGGTCTCTGGTCCTGGTCTGGTCTGGTCCTGGTCTGGTCTCTGGTCTGGTCTGGTCCTGGTCTGGTCTGGTCTGGTCCTGGTCCTGGTCCTGGTCTGGTCTGGTCCTGGTCTGGTCCTGGTCTGGTCCTGGTCTGGTCCTGGTCTGGTCCTGGTCTGGTCTGGTACCTGGTCTCTGGTCTGGTCTGGTCCTGGTCTGAGTCCTGGTCTGGTCCTGGTCTCTGGTCTGGGTCCCGGCCTGGTCTGGTCTCTGGTCTCTGGCTCTCAGTCCTAGTCTTCCTGGTCTGGCCCTGGTCCTGGTCTGGTCCTGGTCCTGGTCTGGTCCTGACCTGGTCCTGGTCCTGGTCTGGTCTGGTCTGGTCTGGTCTGGTCCTGGTCCTGGTCTGGTCCAGGTCTGGTCTGGTCCTGGTCCTGGTCCAGTCCTGGTCCTGGTCCTGGTCTGGTCCAGGTCTGGTCTGGTCCTGGTCCTGGTCTGGTCCTGGTCTGGTCCTGGTCCTGGTCCTGGTCCTGGTCCTGGTCCTGTACCTGGACAGGTCTAGTCCTGGTCCTGGTCTGGTCCTGGTCCTGGTCCTGGTCCTGGTCCTGGTCCTGGCCTTGGTCCTGGTCCTGGTCCTGGTCCTGGTCCTGGTCCTAGTCCTGGTCTAGTCCTTGTCCTGGTCCTGGTCCTGGTCCTGGTCCTGGTCCTGGTCTAGTCCTGGTCCTGGTCCTGGTCCTGGTCCTGGTCTAGTCCTGGTCCTGGTCCTGGTCCTGGTCCTGGTCCTGGTCCTGGTCTAGTCCTGGTCCTGGTCCTGGTCCTGGTCCTGGTCTAGTCCTGGTCCTGGTCTGGTCCTGGTCCTGGTCCTGGTCCTGGTCCTGGTCCTGGTCCTGGTCTAGTCCTGGTCCTGGTCCTGGTCCTGGTCCTGGTCTAGTCCTGGTCCTGGTCCTGGTCCTGGTCTAGTCCTGGTCCTGGTCCTGGTCCTAGTCCTGGTCCTGGTCCTGGTCCTGGTCCTGGTCCTAGTCCTGGTCCTGGTCCTGGTCCTGGTCCTGGTCTGGTCCTGGTCCTGGTCCTGGTCTGGTGTTTTATTTAAAAGTGGTTTTGTGGTTTGAGAGAAACACGTTTGAGCTTTTGACGAGAAACAGTAGAAGTACTTGTAGTATTTGTAGTATTTACAGTAGTACTCACTCCGTTCGCAGTACTGACGGCCCGGTAGTAGTAGTATTTGTAGTATTTGCGGTAGTACTCACTCCATTCGCAGTACTGACGGCCTGGTAGTAGTAGTATTTGTAGTATTTGCAGCAGTACTGACGGCCCGGTAGTAGTAGTATTTGTAGTATTTGCAGTAGTACTCACTCCGTTCGCAGTACTGACGGCCTGGTAGTAGTAGTATTTGTAGTATTTGCAGTAGTACTCACTCCGTTCGCAGTACTGACAGCCTGGTAGTAGTAGTATTTGTAGTATTTGCAGTAGTACTCACTCCGTTCGCAGTACTGACGGCCTGGTAGTAGTAGTATTTGTAGTATTTGCAGTAGTACTCACTCCGTTCGCAGTACTGACGGCCCGGTAGTAGTAGTATTTGTAGTATTTGCAGTAGTACTCACTCCGTTCGCAGTACTGACGGCCTGGTAGTAGTAGTATTTGTAGTATTTGCGGTAGTACTCACTCCGTTCGCAGTACTGACGGCCCGGTAGTAGTAGTATTTGTAGTATTTGCAGTAGTACTCACTCCGTTCGCAGTACTGACGGCCCGGTAGTAGTAGTATTTGTAGTATTTGCGAAAGTACTCACTCCGATTCGCAGTACTGACGGCCCGGTAGTAGTAGTATTTGTAGTATTTGCGGTAGTACTCACTCCGCTCGCAGTACTGACGGCCCGGTAGTAGTAGTATTTGTAGTATTTGCGGTAGTACTCACTGTTCAGTATCACCTACTTGATGGCAGTACTCACTCGTTCGACAATGACCGGTAGTAGTAGTATTTGTAGTATTTGGGTAGTACTCACTCCGTTCGCAGTACTCTGCAATTGACGCCTGGTAGTAGTAGTATTTGTAGTATTTATGTAGTACTCACTCCGTTCTCGCGGTACTGACTGACCCGGGTAGTAGTAGTATTTGTAGTATTTGCTGTAGTACTCACTCCGTTCGCAAAGGCACTGGCGGCCCGGTAGTAGTAGTATTTGTAGTATTTGCGGTAGTACTCACTCCGTTCGCAGTACTGACGGCCCGGTAGTAGTAGTATTTGTAGTATTTGCGGTAGTACTCCTCTGGCTCGCGAGTACTGACGGCCCGGCAGAGTAGCAGTATTTGTAGTATTTGCGGTAGTACTCACTCCGTTCGCAGTACTGACGGCCCGGTAGTAGTAGTATTTGTAGTATTTGCAGTAGTACTCACTCCGTTCGCAGTACTGACGGCCCGGTAGTAGTAGTATTTGTAGTATTTGCAGTACTCACTCCGTTCGCAGTACTGACGGCCCGGTAGTAGTAGTATTTGTAGTATTTGCGGTAGTACTCACTCCGTTCGCAGTACTGACGGCCCGGTAGTAGTAGTATTTGTAGTATTTGCGGTAGTACTCACTCCGTTCGCAGTACTGACGGCCCGGTAGTAGTAGTATTTGTAGTATTTGTAGTAGTACTCACTCCGTTCGCAGTACTGACGGCCCGGTAGTAGTAGTATTTGTAGTATTTGCAGTAGTACTCACTCCGTTCGCAGTACTGACGGCCTGGTAGTAGTAGTATTTGTAGTATTTGCGGTAGTACTCACTCCGTTCGCAGTACTGACGGCCCGGTAGTAGTAGTATTTGTAGTATTTGCGGTAGTACTCACTCCGTTCGCAGTACTGACGCCCGGTAGTAGTAGTATTTGTAGTATTTGCGGTAGTACTCACTCCGTTCGCAGTACTGACGGCCCGGTAGTAGTAGTATTTGTAGTATTTGCGGTAGTACTCACTCCGTTCGCAGTACTGACGGCCCGGTAGTAGTAGTATTTGTAGTATTTGCGGTAGTACTCACTCCGTTGGCAGTACTGACGGCCCGGTAGTAGTAGTATTTGTAGTATTTATAGTACTCACTCCGCTCGCAGTACTGACGGCCCGGTAGTAGTAGTATTTGTAGTATTTGCCGTAGTACTAACTCCGCTCGCAGTACTGACGGCCCGGTAGTAGTAGTATTTGTAGTATTTGCGGTAGTACTCACTCCGTTCGCAGTACTGACGGCCCGGTAGTAGTAGTATTTGTAGTATTTGCGGTAGTACTCACTCCGTTCGCAGTACTGACGGCCCGGTAGTAGTAGTATTTGTAGTATTTGCGGTAGTACTCACTCCGTTCGCAGTACTGACGGCCAGGTAGTAGTAGTATTTGTAGTATTTGCTGTAGTACTCACTCCGTTCGCAGTACTGACGGCCCGGTAGTAGTAGTATTTGTAGTATTTGCGGTAGTACTCACTCCGTTCGCAGTACTGACGGCCTGGTAGTAGTAGTATTTGTAGTATTTGCGGTAGTACTCACTCCGTTCGCAGTAACCTGGACGGCCCGGTAGTAGTAGTAGTATTTGTAGTATTTGGCGTAGTACTCAATTCGCTCGCAGTACTGACGCCCGGTAGTAGTAGTAGTATTTGTAGTATTTGCGGTAGTACTCAATTCGCTCGCAGTACTGACGGCCCGGTAGTAGTAGTATTTGTAGTATTTATGTAGTACTCACTCCGTTCGCAGTACTGACGGCCCGGTAGTAGTAGTATTTGTAGTATTTGCGGTAGTACTCACCCGCTCGCAGTACTGACGGCCCGGTAGTAGTAGTATTTGTAGTATTTATGTAGTACTCACCCGTTCGCAGTACTGACGGCCTGGTAGTAGTAGTATTTGTAGTATTTGCAGTAGTACTCACTCCGTTCGCAGTACTGACAGCCTGGTAGTAGTAGTATTTGTAGTATTTGCAGTAGTACTGACGGCCCGGTAGTAGTAGTATTTGTAGTATTTGCAGTAGTACTCACTCCGTTCGCAGTACTGACGGCCCGGTAGTAGTAGTATTTGTAGTATTTGCGGTAGTACTCACTCCGTTCGCAGTACTGACGGCCCGGTAGTAGTAGTATTTGTAGTATTTGCGGTAGTACTCACTCCGTTCGCAGTACTGACGGCCTGGTAGTAGATCCCGTAGCTCTTGTGTGGAAGAAGCGGAACATTCCAGAATCCATTGTACGTGCGATTGTCTCCTGAAAGTACAAGTACTACAGTCAGAGATGTACAAGTACTACAGTCAGAGAAGTACAAGTACTACAGTCAGAGAAGTACAAGTCAGAGAAGTACAAGTACTACAGTCAGAGAAGTACAAGTACTACAGTCAGAGAAGTACAAGTACTGCAGTCAGAGAAGTACAAGTACTGCAGTCAGAGAAGTACAAGTACTACAGTCAGAGAAGTACAAGTACTGCAGTCAGAGAAGTACAAGTACTGCAGTCAGAGAAGTACAAGTACTGCTGTCAGAGAGTAAGTGGCTGGGTCACTGCAGTCAGAGAAGTACAAGTACTGCAGTCAGAGAAGTACAAGTACTGCAGTCAGAGAAGTACAAGTACTGCAGTCAGAGAAGTACAAGTACTGCAGTCAGAGAAGTACAAGTACTGCAGTCAGAGAAGTACAAGTACTACAGTCAGAGGGAAGATGTACTAAGTACTACAGTCAGAGAAGTACAAGTTACTGATCAGCAGTCAGAGAAGTACAAGTACTACAGTCAGAGAAGTACAAGTACTACAGTCAGAGAAGCTACAAGTGATTACAGTCAGAGAAGTACAAGTATTGCAGTCACAAGTACAGTCAGAGAAGTACAAGTACTGCAGTCAGAGAAGTACAAGTACTACAGTCAGAGAAGTACAAGTACTACAGTCAGAGATGTACAAGTACTACAGTCAGAGAAGTACAAGTACTACAGTCAGAGAAGTACAAGTACTACAGTCAGAGATGTACAAGTACTACAGTCAGAGATGTACAAGTACTACAGTCAGAGAAGTACAAGTACTACAGTCAGAGAAGTACAAGTACTACAGTCAGAGAAGTACAAGTACTACAGTCAGAGAAGTACAAGTACTGCAGTCAGAGAAGTACAAGTACTACAGTCAGAGAAGTACAAGTACTGCAGTCAGAGAAGTACAAGTACTACAGACTGACCCGATCTAATCCCGCTACGACCCGTCTGACCCGGTATAACCCGTCTGGCCTGGTATAACCCGTCTGACCCGGTATAACCCGTCTGACCCGTTTGACCCGGTATAACCCGTCTGACCCGGTATAACCCGTCTGACCCGTTTGACCTGGTATAACCCGTCTGACCCGGTATAACCCGTCTGGCCCGGTATAACCCGTCTGACCCGTCTGACCCGGTATAACCCGTCTGGCCCGGTATAACCCGTCTGACCTGTCTGACCTGGTATAACCCGTCTGGCCCGGTATAACCCGTCTGACCTGTCTGACCTGGTATAACCCGTCTGACCCGGTATAACCCGTCTGACCCGGTATAACCCGTCTGACCCGGTATAACCCGTCTGACCCGTCTGACCCGGTATAACCCGTCTGACCCGGTATAACCCGTCTGACCCGGTATAACCCGTCTGACCCGTCTGACCCGGTATAACCCGGTATAACCCGTCTGACCCGGTATAACCCGTCTGACCCGGTATAACCCGTCTGACCCGGTATAACCCGGTATAACCCGTCTGACCCGGTATAACCCGTCTGACCCGGTATAACCCGGTATAACCCGTCTGACCCGGTATAACCCGTCTGACCCGGTATAACCCGTCTGACCCGGTATAACCCGTCTGGCCCCGGTATGACCCGTCTGACCCGGTATAACCCGTCTGACCCGGTATAACCCGTCTGACCCGGTATAACCCGTCTGACCCGGTATAACCCGTCTGACCCGTGCGACTCACCCACGCAGAAGGGCGTGGCCCGGCCCAGCTCGGCCCGGTTCAGTTCGGCGCTGAAGTAATACTGAGAGTTGAGGGAGGACGAGTTGCTGAAGTGGACGGGGATCGGGTAACAGCGCAGGATCTGTGCACTGCCTCGTCTCTGTCTGCGGGGGCGCTCCTCCTCCACCACCACCTGGTACTTACTGCAGCAGAAGAACAAACAGACAGTAAGTAAACAGACAAACAAACAAACAAACAGACAAACAGACAAACAGACAAACAAATAAACCAGGACCAGTGACTGAACCATAGACATAACAATAGTGGACAGACGGTTGTGGCTCCGCCCCTTTCATGATAATGCGGCTCAGTCATGGAGAATTCAAAATGGCCGCGGGTTAGCCCCCACCACTCCCCCCTTGGTGGGGAGGCGGGGAGGCGACTTTGGGGCGACCTTTTGCTGACGTCCTGCCGTCGTTGTCTCTATGGTTACCGCCACTCGTAGGTGTTTGGCTCCGCCCTGACATTTCCGGCGTAAAGCCCGCCTTCTTCATTAGATATGCAGGAACTTTAAACAATCACAGGCTAAACAGCGTCACAGAGCCGTAAGCTAACGTCACAGAGCCGTAAGCTAACGTCACGGAGCCGTAAGCTAACGTCACAGAGCCGTAAGCTAACGTCACAGAGCCGTAAGCTAACGTCACGGAGCCGTAAGCTAACGTCACAGAGCAGTAAGCTAACATCACGGAGCCGTAAGCTAACGCCAGAGCCGTAGTTAACATCACAGAGCCGTAAGCTAACGTCCCAGAGCCGTAAGATAACGAAACAGAGCCGTAAGCTAACGCCACAGAGCCGTAGCTAACGCCCCAGAGCCGTAGCTAACGCCACAGAGCCGTAAGCTAACGCCCCAGAGCCGTGAGCTAACGCTACAGAGCCGTAAGCTAACGTCACAGAGCCGTGAGCTAACGTCACAGAGCCGTGAGCTAGCGTCACAGAGCCGTGAGCTAACGTCACAGAGCCGTGAGCTAACGCGTCACAGAGCCGTGAGCTAGCGTCCACAGAGCCGTGAGCTAACGTCTACAGAGCCGTGAGCTAACGTCACAGAGCCTAAGCTAACGCCACAGAGCCTGAGCTAACGTCACAGAGCCGTAAGCTAACGTCCCAGAGCCGTGAGCTAACGTCACAGAGCCGTGAGCTAACGCCACAGAGCCGTAAGCTAACGCCCCAGAGCCGTAAGATAACGTCCCAGAGCCGTAGCTAACGCCCCAGAGCCGTGAGCTAACGTCACAGAGCCGTAAGCTAACGTCACAGAGCCGTAAGCTAACGTCACAGAGCCGTAAGCTAACGTCACAGAGCCGTAAGCTAACGTCACAGAGCCGTAAGCTAACGTCACAGAGCCGTGAGCTAACGTCCCAGAGCCGTGAGCTAACGTCACAGAGCCGTGAGCTAACGTCACAGAGCCGTAAGCTAACGTCCCAGAGCCGTAAGCTAACGTCACAGAGCCGTAAGCTAACGTCACAGAGCCGTAAGCTAACGTCACAGAGTCCTAAGCTAACGTCACAGAGCCGTGAGCTAAAGTCACAGAGCCGTGAGCTAACGTCCCAGAGCCGTGAGCTAACGTCACAGAGCCGTGAGCTAACGTCACAGAGCCGTAAGCTAACGTCACAGAGCCGTAAGCTAACGTCACAGAGCCGTTAGCTAACGTCCCAGAGCCGTGAGCTAACGTCCCAGAGCCGTAAGCTAACGTCACAGAGCCGTAAGCTAACGTCACAGAGCCGTAAGCTAACGTCACAGAGCCGTAAGCTAACTTCACAGAGCCGTAAGCTAACGTCACAGAGCCGTAAGCTAAAGTCACAGAGCCGTGAGCTAACGTCACAGAGCCGTAAGCTAAAGTCACAGAGCCGTGAGCTAACGTCCCAGAGCCGTGAGCTAAAGTCACAGAGCCGTAAGCTAACGTCACAGAGCCGTGAGCTAACGTCACAGAGCCCTAAGCTAACGTCACAGAGCCGTAAGCTAACGTCACAGAGCCGTTAGCTAACGTCACAGAGCCGTAAGCTAACGTCACAGAGCCGTTAGCTAACGTCACAGAGCCGTAAGCTAATGTCACAGAGCCGTGAGCTAACGTCACAGAGCCGTAAGCTAACGTCCCAGAGCCGTAAGCTAACGTCACAGAGTCCTAAGCTAACGTCACAGAGCCGGAAGCTAACGTCCCAGAGGCGTTAGCTAATGTCCCAGAGCCGTAGCTAACGCCACGGAGCCGTAGCTAACGCCACAGAGCCGTAAGCTAACGTCCCAGAGCCGTGAGCTAACGTCACAGAGCCGTAAGCTAACGTCACAGAGTCCTAAGCTAACGTCACAGAGCCGTAAGCTAACGTCCCAGAGCCGTGAGCTAACGTCACAGAGCCGTAAGCTAAAGTCACAGAGCCGTGAGCTAACGTCACAGAGCCGTGAGCTAACGTCACAGAGCCGTAAGCTAAAGTCACAGAGCCGTAAGCTAACGTCACAGAGCCGTAAGCTAACGTCACAGAGCCGTAAGCTAATGTCACAGAGCCGTGAGCTAACGTCCCAGAGCCAAGCTAACGCTACAGGAGTCTCTGCTAAACGTCACAGAGCCGTAAGCTAACGCCCCAGAGCCGTAGCTAACGCCCCAGAGCCGTAGCTAACGCCACGGAGCCGTAAGCTAACGTCACAGAGCCGTAAGCTAACGCCACAGAGTCCTGGCTAACGCCACAGAGCCAGTAGCTAACGTCCCAGAGCCGTAGCTAACGCCACAGAGCCGTGAGCTAACGCACAGAGCCGTAGTTAACGTCACAGAGTCTCTAAGCTAACGTCACAGAGCCCTAAGCTAACGCCCCAGGTGCCGTGAGCTAACGTCACAGAGCCGTAAGCTAAAGTCACAGAGCCGTGAGCTAACGCCACAGAGCCGTGAGCTAACGCCACAGAGCCGTAGCTAACGCCACAGAGTCTCTGTTAACGTCACAGAGCCGTAAGCTAACGTCCCAGAGCCGTAGCTAACGCCCCAGAGCCGTAAGCTAACGCCACGGAGCCGTAGTTAACGCCACAGAGCCGTAGCTAACGCCCCAGAGCCGTGAGCTAATCGTCACAGAGCCGTAGTTAACGCCACAGAGTCCCTGGACTAACGTCACAGAGCCGTAAGCTAACGTCCCAGAGCCGTAAGCTAACGTCACAGAGCCGTAAGCTAACGTCCCAGAGCCGTAAGCTAACGTCACAGAGCCCTAAGCTAACGTCACAGAGCCATAAGCTAACGTCACGGAGCCGTAAGCTAACGTCACAGAGCCGTAAGCTAACGTTAAGCTAAAGTAGGTTTTCAAACGTCTAACTCCCCATTGACTTGTATTGAATAATTCTACTTCACAGCGGCCCCTAGTGGTCAGCAGCAGATTGCAAACATGGCAGCCTACAGTGGGCGGGTCAATTTGAGCGCGGACTAAACCAGGACTAAACCAGGTCTAAACCAGGACTAAACCAGGTCTAAACCAGGACTAAACCAGGACTAAACCAGGTCTAAACCAGGACTAAACCAGGTCTAAACCAGGACTAAACCAGGACTAAACCAGGTCTAAACCAGGTCTAAACCAGGACTAAACCAGGACTAAACCAGGACTGAACCAGGACTAAACCAGGTCTAAACCAGGACTAAACCAGGACTAAACCAGGACTAAACCAGGTCTAAACCAGGACTAAACCAGGACTAAACCCGGACTAAACCAGGACTAAACCAGGTCTAAACCCAGACTTTAACAGGACTAAACCTAGACTAAACCAGGACTAAACCAGGACTAAACCAGGACTAAACCAGGACTAAACCAGGACTAAACCAGGACTAAACCAGGACTAAACCAGGACTAAACCAGGACTTTAACAGGACTAAACCTAGACTAAACCAGGACTTTAACAGGACTAAACCAAGACTAAACCAGGTCTAAACCCGGACTTTAACAGGACTAAACCAGGACTAAACCAGGTCTAAACCAGGACTTTAACAGGACTAAACCCGGACTTTAACAGGACTAAAGCAGGACTAAACCAGGTCTAAACCCGGACTTTAACAGGACTAAACCAGGACTAAACCAGGACTAAACCAGGTCTAAACCAGGACTTTAACAGGACTAAACCCGGACTTTAACAGGACTAAACCAGGTCTTAATCAGGACTAAACCAGGACTAAACCCGGACTTTAACAGGACTAAAATAGCACTAAGCCGGTCTTGTTTCTGTGGTGTGTCATGTTGTTCTTTAAACAGAGGCAGCGCTCACGGCTTTGACTGAATCCTGTTTGTTTCGCCGTAAAATGTGAAAAGAAAAGAAACAAAGAACCAGATCTGTATTTACAGACGAGAAGAACCAGGTCTGAACCAGGACTGAACCAGGACTGAACCAGGACTAAACCAGGACTAAACCAGGTCTGAACCAGGTCTGAACCAGGACTGAACCAGGTCTGAACCAGGACTGAACCAGGTCTGAACCAGGACTGAACCAGGTCTGAACCAGGACTGAACCAGGTCTAAACCAGGTCTGAACCAGGTCTGAACCAGGACTGAACCAGGTCTGAACCAGGACTGAACCAGGACTAAACCAGGTCTGAACCAGGACTGAACCAGGACTGAACCAGGATTGAACCGGGTCTGAACCAGGACTAAACCAGGACTGAACCAGGACTAGACCGGGACTAGACCAGGACTGAACCAGGACTGAACCAGGTCTGAACCAGGACTAAACCAGGACTGAACCGGGTCTGAACCGGGTCTGAACCAGGTCTGAACCAGGTCTGAACCAGGACTGAACCAGGTCTGAACCAGGACTGAACCAGGACTGAACCAGGTCTGAACCAGGACTAAACCAGGACTGAACCAGGACTGAACCAGGTCTGAACCGGGTCTGAACCGGGTCTGAACCAGGTCTGAACCAGGTCTGAACCAGGACTGAACCAGGACTGAACCAGGACTAGACCTCGGTCTCAGATGTTTCTGACAAAGCGGTGAATGTGGGCGGAGCCTGAAGGTCTTTCACACGTCACTCGCTCAAAGTGGATTTAAATCCCATTCTTATTCATGGCGTGCAGCAGCCGCCGCGGCCGCCCCGGGGCAGAAGATCATAATCCTCCTTGGCCCAGAGCGGCCTGCGGGCCACACTCGGCCCGGTGTGTTCAGACTGTGGGCCCGTTTGTGTCAAGAATAAAACATCTACTGCAGCAGCGCGCGAGTGTCCTTTACCTCCACCCTCCTAGCCCCTGGTCTCCTCTCCTAGCCCCTCCTCTCCTCTCCTAGCCCCTCGTCTCCTCTCCTAGCCCCTGGTCTCCTCTCCTAGCCCCTGGTCTCCTCTCCTAGCCCCTGGTCTCCTCTGTCCTAGCCCCTGGTCTCCTCTCCTAGCCCCTCCTCTCCTCTCCTAGCCCCTCCTCTCCTCTCCTAGCCCCTGGTCTCCTCTCCTAGCCCCTCCTCTCCTCTCCTAGCCCCTCCTCTCCTCTCCTAGCCCCTGGTCTCCTCTCCTAGCCCCTCCTCTCCTCTCCTAGCCCCTCCTCTCCTCTCCTAGCCCCTGGTCTCCTCTCCTAGCCCCTGGTCTCCTCTCCTAGCCCCTCGTCTCCTCTGTCCTAGCCCCTGGTCTCCTCTCCTAGCCCCTGGTCTCCTCTCCTAGCCCCTGGTCTCCTCTCCTAGCCCCTGGTCTCCTCTCCTAGCCCCTCGTCTCCTCTCCTAGCCCCTCCTCTCCTCTCCTAGCCCCTGGTCTCCTAACTCTCCTAGCCCCAGGTCTCCTCTCCTCCTAGCCCTCCTAGCCCCTGGTCTCCTCTCCTAGCCCCTGGTCTCCTCTCCTAGCCCCTCCTCTCCTCTCCTAGCCCCTGGTCTCCTCTCCTAGCCCCTGGTCTCCTCTCCTAGCCCCTGGTCTCCTCTCCTAGCCCCTGGTCTCCTCTCCTAGCCCCTGGTCTCCTCTCCTAGCCCCTGGTCTCCTCTCCTAGCCCCTGGTCTCCTCTCCTAGCCCCTGGTCTCCTCTCCTAGCCCCTGGTCTCCTCTCCTAGCCCCTGGTCTCCTCTCCTAGCTCCTCGTCTCCTCTCCTAGCCCCTGGTCTCCTCTCCTAGCCCCTCCTCTCCTCTCCTAGCCCCTGGTCTCCTCTCCTAGCCCCTGGTCTCCTCTCCTAGCCCCTGGTCTCCTCTCCTAGCCCCTGGTCTCCTCTCCTAGCCCCTGGTCTCCTCTCCTAGCCCCTGGTCTCCTCTCCTAGCCCCTGGTCTCCTCTCCTAGCCCCTGGTCTCCTCTCCTAGCCCCTCCTCTCCTCTCCTAGCCCCTGGTCTCCTCTCCTAGCCCCTGGTCTCCTCTCCTAGCCCCTGGTCTCCTCTCCTAGCTCCTCGTCTCCTCTCCTAGCCCCTGGTCTCCTCTCCTAGCCCCTGGTCTCCTCTCTCCTAGCCCCTGGTCTCCTCTCCTAGCCCCTCGTCTCCTCTCCTAGCCCCTCCCTGGTCTCCTCTCCTAGACCCTGGTCTCCCTCTCCTCTCTCCAGCCCCTGGTCTCCCTCTCCTAGCCCCTGGTCTCCCTCTCCTAGCCCCTGGTCTCCTCTCCTAGCCCCTGGTCTCCTCTCCTAGCCCCTGGTCTCCTCTCCTAGCCCCTGGTCTCCTCTCCTAGCCCCTGGTCTCCTCTCCTAGCCCTGGTCTCCTCTCCTAGCCCCTCGTCTCCTCTCCTAGCCCCTGGTCTCCTCTCCTAGCCCCTGGTCTCCTCTCCTAGCCCCTGGTCTCCTCTCCTAGCCCCTGGTCTCCTCTCCTAGCTCCTGGTCTCCTCTCCTAGCCCCTGGTCTCCTCTCCTAGCCCCTGGTCTCCTCTCCTAGCCCCTCCTCTCCTCTCCTAGCCCCTCCTCTCCTCTCCTAGCCCCTGGTCTCCTCTCCTAGCCCCACCTGGTCTCCTCTCCTAGCCCCTGGTCTCCCTCTCCTAGCCCCTGGTCTCCTCTCCTTGCCCCTCTGGTCTCCTCTCCTAGCCCCTGGTCTCCTCTCCTAGCCCCTGGTCTCCTCTCCTAGCCCCTGGTCTCCTCTCTCTCCTAGCCCCTGGTCTCCTCTCCTAGCCCCTGGTCTCCCTCTCCTAGCCCCTGGTCTCCTCTCCTCTCCTCTCTCCTAGCCCCTGGTCTCCTCTCTCCTAGCCCCTGGTCTCCTCTCCTAGCCCCTGGTCTCCTCTCCTAGCCCCTGGTCTCCTCTCCTAGCCCCTGGTCTCCTCTCTCCCTGGCCCTGGTCTCCTCTCCGAGCCCCTGGTCTCTCTCCTAGCCCCTGGTCTCCCTCTCCTAGCCCCTAGTCTCCTCTCCTAGCCCCTGGTCTCCTCTCCTAGCCCCTCGTCTCCTCTCTCCTAGCCCCTAGTCTCCTCTCCTAGCCCCTGGTCTCCTCTCCTAGCCCCTGGTCTCCTCTCCTAGCCCCTGGTCTCCTCTCCTAGCCCCTGGTCTCCCTCTCCTAGGCCCCTCCTCCTCTCTCCTCTCTCCTAGCCCCTGGTCTCCTCTCTCCTAGCCCCTCGTCTCCTCTCTCCTAGCCCCTAGTCTCCTCTCCTAGCTCCTCGTCTCCTCTCTCCTAGCCCCTAGTCTCCTCTCCTAGCCCCTGGTCTCCTCTCCTAGCCCCTGGTCTCCTCTCCTAGCCCCTGGTCTCCTCTCCTAGCCCCTGGTCTCCTCTCCTAGCCCCTCGTCTCCTCTCCTAGCCCCTGGTCTCCCTCTCCTAGCCCCTGGTCTCCCTCTCTCTCTCTCCCCTGGTCTCCTCTCCTAGCCCCTGGTCTCCTCTCCTAGCCCCTGGTCTCCTCTCCTAGCCCCTGGTCTCCTCTCCTAGCCCCTCCTCTCCTCTCCTAGCCCCTGGTCTCCTCTCCTAGCCCCTGGTCTCCTCTCCTAGCCCCTGGTCTCCTCTCCTACCTGGTCTCCTCTCCTAGGCCCCTCCTCTCTCCTCTCCTAGCCCCTGGTCTCCTCTCTCCCTAGCCCCTCGTCTCCTCTCTCCTAGCCCCTGGTCTCCTCTCCTAGCCCCTGGTCTCCTCTCCTAGCCACCTGGTCTCCTCTCCTAGCTCCCTCCTCCTCTCCTCCCCAGCCCCTGGTCTCCCTCTCCTAGCCCCTGGTCTCCTCTCCTAGCCCCTGGTCTCCTCTGACCTGGCCCCTGGTCTCCCTCTCCTAGCCCCTGGTCTCCTCTCCCACAGCCCCTGGTCTCCTCTCCTTGGCCCTGGTCTCCTCTCCTAGCCCCTGGTCTCTCTCTCCCAGCCCCTGGTCTCCCTCTCCTAGCCCATGGTCTCCTCTCCTAGCCCCTGGTCTCCTCTCCTAGCCCCTGGTCTCCTCTCCTAGCCCCTGGTCTCCTCTCCTAGCCCCTCCTCTCCTCTCCTAGACCTGGTCTCCTCTCCTAGCCCCTGGTCTCCTCTCCTAGACCTGGTCTCCTCTCCTAGCCCCTGGTCTCCTCTCCTAGCCCCTGGTCTCCTCTCCTAGCCCCTGGTCTCCTCTCCTAGCCCCTGGTCTCCTCTCCTAGCCCCTGGTCTCCTCTCCTAGCCCCTGGTCTCCTCTCCTAGCCCCTGGTCTCCTCTCCTAGCCCCTGGTCTCCTCTCCTAGCCCCTGGTCTCCTCTCCTAGCCCCTGGTCTCCTCTCCTAGCCCCTGGTCTCCTCTGTCCTAGCCCCTGGTCTCCTCTCCTAGCCCCTGGTCTCCTCTCCTAGCCCCTGGTCTCCTCTCCTAGCCCCTGGTCTCCTCTCCTAGCCCCTGGTCTCCTCTCTCCTAGCCCCTGGTCTCCTCTCCTAGCCCCTGGTCTCCTCTCCTAGCCCCTGGTCTCCTCTCCTAGCCCCTGGTCTCCTCTCCTAGCCCCTGGTCTCCTCTCCTAGCCCCTGGTCTCCTCTCCTAGCCCCTGGTCCCTCTCCCTCTCCTCTCCTAGCTAGCCCCTGGTCTCCTCTCCTAGCCCCTGGTCTCCTCTCCTAGCCCCTGGTCTCCTCTCCTAGCCCCTGGTCTCCTCTCCTAGCCCCTGGTCTCCTCTCCTAGCCCCTCATCTCCTCTCCTAGCTCCTCGTCTCCTCTGTCCTAGCTCCTCGCTCGTGTTAATAATTCAAACACTTTGATCTCATTCACTTTTTATGAGAAAAACGTTAAACATTAAAAGAGACAGAAGCTCTTCTCTGTCTGCGTTTGTTTATGTCCACACCTGTGCTCCGGGGGGCCCCTGTGCTCCGGGGGGGTCTGAGTGTAGTAGCAGTAGTACTGACAGTAGTACTGACAGTAGTACTCACAGTAGTACTCGCAGTAGTACTCGCAGTAGTACTTACAGTAGTACTCGCTGTAGTACTTACAGTCGTACTCGCAGTAGCAGTAGTACTCGCAGTAGTACTCGCAGTAGCAGTAGTACTCGCAGTAGTACTCGCAGTAGTACTCACAGTAGTACTCGCAGTAGCAGTAGTACTCGCAGTAGTACTCGCAGTAGTACTCACAGTAGTACTCACAGTAGTACTCGCAGTAGTACTCGCAGTAGCAGTAGTACTCGCAGTAGCAGTAGTACTTGCCTGACGGGGGCCCCTCGGCTCTGGGCCGGTCTCAGAAGGACAGTCACTGTGGACTCGGTCTGGTTCAGAGGAGACTCCTGATCATAGGCCGGCATCAGAGGAGCTGAGGACACAAGAGACACAAGAGACACACATGAGACACATGAGACACACATGAGACACAGATGAGACACACATGAGACACATGAGACACACATGAGACACACATGAGACACATGAGACACACATGAGACACATGAGACACATGAGACACACATGAGACACACATGAGACACATGAGACACACATGAGACACATGAGACACACATGAGACACACATGAGACACACATGAGACACACATGAGACACACATGAGACACACATGAGACACACATGAGACACACATGAGACACACATGAGACACATGAGACACATGAGACACACATGAGACACACATGAGACACACATGAGACACATGAGACACACATGAGACACATGAGACACACATGAGACACACATGAGACACACATGAGACACATGAGACACACATGAGACACATGAGACACACATGAGACACATGAGACACACATGAGACACATGAGACACATGAGACACACATGAGACACATGAGACACACATGAGACACACATGAGACACACATGAGACACATGAGACACACATGAGACACAGATGAGACACACATGAGACACATGAGACACACATGAGACACAGATGAGACACACATGAGACACACATGAGACACACATGAGACACATGAGACACACATGAGACACACATGAGACACATGAGACACACATGAGACACATGAGACACACATGAGACACATGAGACACATGAGACACACATGAGACACACATGAGACACACATGAGACACACATGAGACACACATGAGACACACATGAGACACATGAGACACATGAGACACACATGAGACACACATGAGACACACATGAGACACATGAGACACACATGAGACACATGAGACACACATGAGACACACATGAGACACACATGAGACACATGAGACACACATGAGACACATGAGACACACATGAGACACATGAGACACACATGAGACACATGAGACACATGAGACACACATGAGACACATGAGACACACATGAGACACACATGAGACACACATGAGACACATGAGACACACATGAGACACATGAGACACATGAGACACACATGAGACACACATGAGACACACATGAGACACACATGAGACACACATGAGACACACATGAGACACACATGAGACACACATGAGACACATGAGACACACATGAGACACATGAGACACACATGAGACACATGAGACACACATGAGACACACATGAGACACATGAGACACACATGAGACACACATGAGACACATGAGACACATGAGACACACATGAGACACATGAGACACACATGAGACACACATGAGACACACATGAGACACACATGAGACACACATGAGACACATGAGACACACATGAGACACATGAGACACACATGAGACACACATGAGACACACATGAGACACACATGAGACACATGAGACACACATGAGACACACATGAGACACATGAGACACACATGAGACACATGAGACACACATGAGACACATGAGACACACATGAGACACACATGAGACACACATGAGACACATGAGACACACATGAGACACAAGAGACACACATGAGACACACATGAGACACACATGAGACACACAAAAGAGACACATGAGACACACATGAGACACACATGAGACACACATGAGACACATGAGACACACATGAGACACATGAGACACATGAGACACACATGAGACACATGAGACACACATGAGACACACATGAGACACATGAGACACACATGAGACACATGAGACACACATGAGACACACACATGAGACACATGAGACACATGAGACACACATGAGACACACATGAGACACATGAGACACATGAGACACACATGAGACACACATGAGACACACAAGAGACACACATGAGACACATGAGACACACATGAGACACACATGAGACACATGAGACACACATGAGACACACATGAGACACATGAGACACACATGAGACACACATGAGACACACATGAGACACATGAGACACACATGAGACACATGAGACACACATGAGACACACATGAGACACATGAGACACACATGAGACACACATGAGACACATGAGACACACATGAGACACATGAGACACACATGAGACACACATGAGACACATGAGACACACATGAGACACATGAGACACAAATGAGACACACATGAGACACACATGAGACACACATGAGACACACACACATGAGACACACATGAGACACATGAGACACACATGAGACACACATGAGACACACATGAGACACACATGAGACACACATGAGACACACATGAGACACATGAGACACACATGAGACACACATGAGACACATGAGACACACATGAGACACATGAGACACACATGAGACACACATGAGACACATGAGACACACATGGTCCAGGCCCGGTCCAGGTCCAGGTCCAGGCCCGGTCCAGGCCCGGTCCAGGTCCAGGTCCAGGTCCAGGTCAGGTCCAGGTCCAGGTCCAGGTCCAGGTCCAGGTCCACACATGAGACACACATGAGACACATGAGACACACATGAGACACACATGAGACACATGAGACACACATGAGACACATGAGACACACATGAGACACACATGAGACACATGAGACACACATGAGACACATGAGACACACATGAGACACATGAGACACACATGAGACACACATGAGACACACATGAGACACACATGAGACACACATGAGACACATGAGACACACATGAGACACACATGAGACACATGAGACACACATGAGACACACATGAGACACACATGAGACACACATGAGACACACATGAGACACACATGAGACACATGAGACACATGAGACACACATGAGACACACATGAGACACATGAGACACACATGAGACACATGAGACACACATGAGACACATGAGACACACATGAGACACATGAGACACTCATGAGACACATGAGACACACATGAGACACATGAGACACACATGAGACACACACGAGACACACATGAGACACACACACCAGACACACATGAGACACATGAGACACACATGAGACACACATGAGACACACATGAGACACATGAGACACATGAGACACACATGAGACACACATGAGACACACATGAGACACACATGAGACACATGAGACACATGAGACACACATGAGACACACATGAGACACACATGAGACACACATGAGACACATGAGACACACATGAGACACATGAGACACACATGAGACACATGAGACACACATGAGACACACATGAGACACATGAGACACACATGAGACACATGAGACACACATGGTCCAGGCCCGGTCCAGGTCCAGGTCCAGGCCCGGTCCAGGCCCGGTCCAGGTCCAGGTCCAGGTCAGGTCCAGGTCCAGGTCCAGGTCCAGGTCCAGGTCAGGTCCAGGTCCAGGTCCAGGTCCAGGTCCAGGTCAGGTCCAGGTCCAGGTCCAGGTCAGGTCCAGGTCCAGGTCCAGGCCCGGTCCAGGTCCAGGTCCAGGTCCAGGTCAGGTCCAGGTCCAGGTCCAGGTCCAGGTCCAGGTCAGGTCCAGGTCCAGGTCAGGTCCAGGTCCAGGTCCAGGTCCAGGTCCAGGTCCAGGTCTTTACCTGAGATCCTGGTGGTGACTTGGGTCGTGGCTGGAGCTCCGAAGCCTTTTATTGTGGAGGCTCTTATTGTGAAAGAGTAGGTGGAGCCAGGAAACAGCCCAGTGAACAGGTGACTCGTCTCATTGGCCGGTTTGAACACACGGCCGCTCTGATTGGACAGATCGAACTCCGTGTCGAAGGAGCTCAGGGCTTTGTACGAGATCTGCTCCAACAAAAGACCAGGTTTGAACAGAGTTAAGGAGGACTGTGTTTGAGCTCCTCCTGAGAAACTGAGAAACTCTAACATCAAACTTAGAACGTGAGCTCTAAAATGTGAGACCAGAGCCCATGCCCTCCCGTGGGAGGAGCACTGGGGCATTGTGGGAGTTTCACCTCGTACTGGCGGATGATCCCAAACTTGTGCGTCGGCTCCGTCCAACTCAGATTGATGTGCTGCTCGTAACTGCTGCCCACGATGGAGTCCAGAGGCACCGAGCCGGGCACTGAGGGGTCACAGGGGGGTCACAGAGGGGTCAGGGGGGTCACAGAGGGGTCAGGGGGGGTCACAGAGGGGTCAGGGGGGTCACAGGGGGGTCACAGAGGGGTCACAGAGGGGTCAGGGGGGTCACAGAGGGGTCAGTGGGGGTCACAGAGGGGTCAGGGGGCCAGGGGGTCAGGGGTCACAGAGAGGGGTCACAGAGGGGTCAGGGGGTCACAGGGGGGTCACAGAGGGGTCAGGGGGGTCACAGAGGGGTCACAGAGGGGTCAGGGGGGTCACAGGGGGTCACAGAGGGGTCAGGGGGGTCACAGGGGGTCACAGGGGGGTCACAGAGGGGTCACAGAGGGTTAACAGAGGGGTGAGGTGGGTCACAGAGGGGTCAGGGGTCACAGAGGGGCCAGGGTCACAGGGTCAGGGCCAGGGGTCAGAGGGTCACAGAGGGGGTCAGAGGGCCGCAGAGGGGCCACAGGGGGCCAGAGGGTCAGGGGGTCACAGAGGGCCAGGTGGGGTCACAGAGGGGTCAGGGGGGTCACAGAGGGGTCAGGGGCAGGGGCCAGGGGGCCAGGGGCAGGGGTCACAGGGGGGTCACAGAGGGCCACAGGGGGCCGCAGAGGGTCACAGGGGGCAGAGGGGCCAGGCCGCAGAGGGGCCAGGGGGCCGCAGAGGGGTCAGGGGCCACAGGGTCAGGGGTCACAGGGGGGTCACAGAGGGGTCACAGGGGGTCAGAGGGGCCACAGGGGCCAGGGGGCCACAGAGGGGCCAGGGGTCACAGGGGCCAGAGGGTCAGGGGGTCACAGGGGGTCACAGAGGGCCAGGGAGTCTGCAGGGGCCGCAGAGGGCCAGGGGCCAGGGGTCAGGGGGTCAGAGGGGTCACAGAGGGGTCAGGGGCCACAGAGGGGTCAGGGGGCCAGAGGGCCACAGAGGGTCCAGGAGGGTCACAGAGGGCCACAGGGGGCCAGCAGAGGGGCCAGGGTCACAGAGGGTCAGGGGGTCACAGAGGGTCAGGGGTCACAGAGGGGTCAGGGGGTCACAGGGGGGTCACAGAGGGGCCACAGGGGGGGCTGGGGGGTCACAGGGGGTCAGAGGTACAGGGGGTCAGGGGCCTGCAGAGGGCCACAGGGGGCCAGCAGAGGGGTCAGGGGGGTCACAGGGGGCCAGGGGTCACAGAGGGCCAGGTCACAGAGGGGTCACAGAGGGCCAGGGGGTCACAGAGGGTCAGGGCCACAGGGGCCAGGGGTCACAGAGGGGCCGCAGAGGGGTCAGGGGCCACAGAGGGGTCAGGGGGGTCACAGAGGGGTCAGGGGGGTCACAGGGGGTCACAGAGGGGCAGTGGGGTCACAGAGGGGTCACAGAGGGGTCAGGGGGTCACAGAGGGGCCAGGGGTCACAGAGGGTCAGGGGCCACAGAGGGGCCACAGAGGGTCAGGGGTCACAGAGGGGTCACAGAGGGGACAGGGGGGGTCACAGAGGGGTCAGGGGGGTCACAGAGGGGACAGGGGTCACAGGGGGCCACAGAGGGGCCAGTGGGCCACAGAGGGTCAGAGGGGGTCCAGGGGCAGCAGAGGTCACAGAGGGGTCAGGGGGGTCACAGGGGGGTCAGGGGGTCACAGAGGGGTGGGGGTCACAGGGGGGTCAGGGGGGTCACAGAGCGGGTCACAGAGGGGTCAGGGGGTCACGGGGGGGTCAGGGGGGTCACAGAGAGGGGTCACTGCTGTTAGCATGTTTTTAATGTGTTTTTAATGTGTTTTTAGCATGTTGTTAGCCTGTTATAAACTGTTGTTAGCATGTTTTTAGTGTGTTTTTAGAGTGTTGTTGGCGTGTTGTTAGCGTGTTGTTAGCGTGTGGCCGTACCGTCCTGGTCCGTGTGCACACGCAGCTCGTCGCTCTCCTTCTGTCCCTCAGAGTTACTCAGGACCAGTTTGAGGCTGATGTTGGTGAACGGGGGGAGGTTCCGGAGCGTGAACTGAGGCAGAGAGCTCAGCGAATCAGAGACCAGCTGCTCCCGAAGCTCCTCCTCCCTGAAAAACAACATGAGTATGAGCGCCCCCTGTGGGCCTGTAGTGGTACTGCAGCTCTGTGAGCGCCCCCTGTGGGCCTGTACTGCAGCTCTGTGTGCGCCCCCTGTGGGCCTGTAGTGGTACTACAGCTCTCACCTGTGTGCGCCCCCTGTGGGCCTGTAGTGGTACTGCAGCTCTCACCTGTGTGCGCCCCCTGTGGGCCTGTAGTGGTACTGCAGCTCTCACCTGTGTGCGCCCCCTGTGGGCCTGTAGTGGTACTGCAGCTCTCACCTGTGAGCGCCCCCTGTGGGCCTGTAGTGGTACTGCAGCTCTCACCTGTGTGCGCCCCCTGTGGGCCTGTAGTGGTACTGCAGCTCTCACCTGTGAGCGCCCCCTGTGGGCCTGTAGTGGTACTGCAGCTCTCACCTGTGAGCGCCCCCTGTGGGCCTGTAGTGGTACTGCAGCTCTGTGTGCGCCCCCTGTGGGCCTGTAGTGGTACTGCAGCTCTCACCTGTGTGCGCCCCCTGTGGGCCTGTACTGCAGCTCTCACCTGTGTGCGCCCCCTGTGGGCCTGTAGTGGTACTGCAGCTCACCTGTGAGCCCTGTGGGCCTGTTGTGGTACTGCAGCTCTCACCTGTGAGCGCCCTGTGGGCCTGTAGTGGTACTGCAGCTCTCACCTGTGAGCGCCCCCTGTGGGCCTGTAGTGGTACTGCAGCTCTGTGTGCGCCCCCTGTGGGCCTGTAGTGGTACTGCAGCTCTCACCTGTGAGCGCCCCCTGTGGGCCTGTAGTGGTACTGCAGCTCTCACCTGTGAGCGCCTGTGGGCCTGTAGTGGTACTGCAGCTCTCACCTGTGAGCGCCCCCTGTGGGCCTGTACTGCAGCTCTCACCTGTGAGCTCTGTGGGCCTGTACTGCAGCTCTCACCTGTGAGCTGTGGGCCTGTAGTGGTACTGCAGCTCTGTGTGCGCCCCCTGTGGGCCTGTAGTGGTACTGCAGCTCTCACCTGTGAGCTGTGGGCCTGTAGTGGTACTGCAGCTCTCACCTGTGAGCGCTGTGGGCCTGTAGTGGTACTGCAGCTCTCACCTGTGTTGTGGGCCTGTAGTGGTACTGCAGCTCTCACCTGTGTTGTGGGCCTGTAGTGGTACTGCAGCTCACCTGTGTGCGCCCCCTGTGGGCCTGTAGTGGTACTGCAGCTCTGTGTGCGCCCCCAGTGGGCCTGTCGTGGTACTGCAGCTCTCACCTGTGTGCGCCCCCTGTGGGCCTGTACTGCAGCTCTCACCTGTGAGCGCCCCCTGTGGGCCTGTAGTGGTACTGCAGCTCTCACCTGTGAGCGCCCCCTGTGGGCCTGTAGTGGTACTGCAGCTCTCACCTGTGTGCGCCCCCTGTGGGCCTGTACTGCAGCTCTCACCTGTGAGCGCCCCCTGTGGGCCTGTAGTGGTACTGCAGCTCTGTGTGCGCCCCCTGTGGGCCTGTAGTGGTACTGCAGCTCTCACCTGTGAGCGCCCCCTGTGGGCCTGTAGTGGTACTGCAGCTCTCACCTGTGAGCGCCCCCTGTGGGCCTGTAGTGGTACTGCAGCTCTCACCTGTGAGCGCCCCCTGTGGGCCTGTAGTGGTACTGCAGCTCTCACCTGTGAGCGCCCCCTGTGGGCCTGTAGTGGTACTGCAGCTCTCACCTGTGTGCGCCCCCTGTGGGCCTGTAGTGGTACTGCAGCTCTCACCTGTGAGCGCCCCCTGTGGGCCTGTAGTGGTACTGCAGCTCTCACCTGTGAGCGCCCCCTGTGGGCCTGTAGTGGTACTGCAGGGTCAGGTTGTACGAGTGACAGCGGGTCACGTTGTATCCAAACTGTTCCCAGTGAATTGTGACTTCTTTGGACTGAACCTCCACCAGACGCAGCCGACGAGGCCCGTGCATCGGGTCTGACAAACAGACAAACAAACAAACAAACAAACACAAACACAAACAGAGGAGGGTAAATAAAGTCAGACTCATGTTTGTGGAGCGTAAACTGCAGGTTAAACCCAACATTGGGCCGATTAATCGTGTGACAGACGTGTGCTGGACGTTGGGTGTGGTCAGGGCCACAGCCTCAAACCCCCGCGACACCGGGTCTGGACCAGGTCTGGACCAGGTCTGGACCAGGTCTGGACCAGGTCTGGACCAGGTCTGGACCAGGTCTGGACCAGGTCTGGACCAGGTCTGGACCAGGTCTGGAGCTCTTACAGGGACATTATTTAGTTCTGAATTATTGATTTTTCTTTGGGGGAAAATGGCACTCTGGGTCTGGTCTTTAATCCTGGTCTGGTCCTGGTCCTGGTCTGGTCCTGGTCTGGTCCTGTGTACTACATGCATTAAAGTGCAGTTGGACAGATGAATATTTCACGTTGGACTTTTTGCGCCTCAGATGTTTTTCGCTCAAACGGAGAAAGACTTTTATTTGTTCCATTTGTTTTTATGTTTTTTCTATTTTTATTTATGTCACTTTGACCATTTACAGACTTTATGTCTGAAAGAAAGAGCCGCAGACCCTGTCCATTTAGTCCTGGTTTAGACCTGGTTTAGACCTGGTTTAGACCTGGTTTAGACCTGGTTTAGACCTGGTTTAGACCTGGTTTAGACCTGGTTTAGTCCCTGTTTAGTCCTGGTTTAGACCTGGTTTAGACCTGGTTTAGTCCTGGTTTAGACCTGGTTTAGTCCCTGTTTAGTCCTGGTTTAGACCTGGTTTAGACCTGGTTTAGTCCTGGTTCGGTCCTGCTTTAGTCCTGGTTTAGTCCTGGTTTAGACCCGGTTTAGTCCCGGTTTAGACCTGGTTTAGTCCTGGTTTAGTCCCGGTTTAGACCCGGTTTAGACCCGGTTTAGTCCCGGTTTAGTCCCGGTTTAGACCCGGTTTAGACCCGGTTTAGACCCGGTTTAGACCCGGTTTAGTCCTGGTTTAGACCCGGTTTAGTCCTGGTTTAGTCCTGGTTTAGTCCTGGTTTAGTCCTGGTTTAGACCCGGTTTAGACCCGGTTTAGTCCCGGTTTAGTCCCGGTTTAGTCCTGGTTTAGTCCTGGTTTAGTCCTAGTTTAGACCCGGTTTAGTCCTGGTTTAGACCTGGTTTAGACCTGGTTTAGTCCTGGTTTAGCCCTGGTTTAGTCCTGGTTTAGTCCTGGTTTAGACCCGGTTTAGTCCTGGTTTAGCCCTGGTTTAGTCCTGGTTTAGTCCTGGTTTAGTCCTGGTTTGGACCCGGTTTAGACCCGGTTTAGACCCGGTTTAGACCCGGTTTAGACCCGGTTTAGTCCTGGTTTAGTCCTGGTTTAGACCTGGTTTAGTCCTGGTTTAGACCCGGGTTTAGTCCTGGTTTAGTCCTGGTTTAGTCCTGGTTTAGTCCTGGTTTAGTCCCGGTTTAGACCCGGTTTAGACCTGGTTTAGACTTGGTTTAGACCCGGTTTAGACCCGGTTTAGACCCGGTTTAGTCCTGGTTTAGTCCTGGTCGGGGTCTTGTCTTTGTTTTTGTCACATTCTTGTTGAAACTCGTCCAATCAATGACCTCACGGCTGTAGAATCCACCAATCAGACGAGTCCAGGCCCGAGGACAAGTCTAGACCTGGACCAGGTCTCATTCCACAGCCCCCTCAGAGTCCTGGTCTGGTCCTGGTCCTGGTCCTGTCCTGGTCCTGTCCTGGTCTGGTCCTGGTTCAAGGTTCAGACTCTGCAGCCAATCAGATCATTCATACGACCGGCCAATCAGATCACTGCTAGCCTGAATTAGCATGTATGCTAACATCCTGGTGTTAAACATGGAGGTGTTAAAGGTCCCACATCGTCCAAATGGACTTCTCAGAGACTTTACCCTTCAGGGCTCTCTGCCCCCCCCCCCCTCCCCCTCTCTGTTTGTCTCCCCCTCTCTGTTTGTCTCCCCCTCTCTCTGTTTGTCTCCCCCCTCTCTCTGTTTGTCTCCCCCCTCTCTCTGTTTGTCTCCCCCTCTCTCTGTTTGTCTCCCCCTCTCTCTGTTTGTCTCCCCCTCTCTCTGTTTGTCTCCCCCTCTCTCTGTTTGTCTCCCCCCTCTCTCTGTTTGTCTCCCCCCACTCTCTGTTTGTCTCCCCCCTCTCTCTGTTTGTCTCCCTCTCTCTCTGTTTGTCTCCCCCCTCTCTCTGTTTGTCTCCCTCTCCTCTCTCTCTGTTTGTCGCCCCCCTCTCTCTGTTTGTCTCCCTCTCTCTGTTTGTCTCCCTCTCCCCCTCTCTGTTTGTCTCCCTCTCCCCGCTCTGTTTGTCTCCCTCTCCTCTCTCTGTTTGTCTCCCCCTCTCTCTCTGGTTGGCTCCCTCTCTGTTTGTCTCCCTCTCCTCTCTCTCTGTTTGTCTCCCTCTCTCTCTGTTTGTCTCCCGTTTGTCTCCCTCTCTCTGTTTGTCTCCCCCTCTCTCTGTTTGTCTCCCCCTCTCTCTGTTTGTCTCCCCCTCTCTCTGTTTGTCTCCCCCTCTCTCTGTTTGTCTCCCCCCTCTCTCTGTTTGTCTCCCCCTCTCTCTGTTTGTCTCCCCCTCTCTCTGTTTGTCTCCCCCCTCTCTCTGTTTGTCTCCCTCTCTCTGTTTGTCTCCCCCTCTCTCTGTTTGTCTCCCTCTCTCTGTTTGTCTCCCTCTCTCTGTTTGTCTCCCCCCTCTCTCTGTTTGTCCCCTCTCCCCCTCTCTCTGTTTGTCTCCCTCTCTCCCCCTCTCTCTGTTTGTCTCCCTCTCCTCTCTCTCTGTTTGTCTCCCCCCTCTCTCTGTTTGTCTCCCTCTCCTCTCTCTCTGTTTGTCTCCCCCCTCTCTCTGTTTGTCTCCCCCCTCTCTCTGTTTGTCTCCCTCTCCCCTCTCTCTGTTTGTCTCCCTCTCCTCTCTCTCTGTTTGTCTCCCTCTCTCTGTTTGTCTCCTCTCTCTCTGTTTGTCTCCCCCTCTCTCTGTTTGTCTCCCCTCTCTCTGTTTGTCTCCCCCTCTCTCTGTTTGTCTCCCCCCTCTCTCTGTTTGTCTCCCTCTCCTCTCTCTCTGTTTGTCTCCCCCTCTCTCTGTTTGTCTCCCCCCTCTCTCTGTTTGTCTCCCCCTCTCTCTGTTTGTCTCCCCCTCTCTCTGTTTGTCTCCCCCTCTCTCTGTTTGTCTCCCCCCTCTCTCTGTTTGTCTCCCCCTCTCTGTTTGTCTCCCTCTCCCCTCTCTCTGTTTGTCTCCCCCTCTCTCTGTTTGTCTCCCCCCTCTCTCTGTTTGTCTCCCTCTCCCCCTCTCTGTTTGTCTCCCTCTCCCCCTCTCTGTTTGTCTCCCTCTCCCCCTCTCTCTGTTTGTCTCCCTCTCTCTCTGTTTGTCTCCCTCTCTCTGATCGTCTCCCCCCTCTCTCTGTTTGTCTCCCCCCTCTCTCTGTTTGTCTCCCTCTCCCCCTCTCTCTGTTTGTCTCCCTCTCCTCTCTCTCTGTTTGTCTCCCCTCTCTCTGTTTGTCTCCCCCCTCTCTCTGTTTGTCTCCCCCTCTCTCTGTTTGTCTCCCTCTCTCTGTTTGTCTCCCCCTCTCTCTGTTTGTCTCCCTCTCTCTGTTTGTCTCCCCCTCTCTCTGTTTGTCTCTCCCTGCTCTCTGTTTGTCTCTCCCCTCTCTCTGTTTGTCTCCCTCTCCCCCTCTCTCTGTTTGTCTCCCTCTCCCCCTCTCTCTGTTTGTCTCCCTCTCCTCTCTCTGTTTGTCTCCCTCTCTCTCTCTGTTTGTCTCTCTCTCTCTCTGTTTGTCTCTCTCTCTCTGTCTGTTCTCTCTCTCTGTTTGTCTCCCCTCTCTCTGTTTGTCTCCCTCTCTCTGTTTGTCTCCCTCTCTCTGTTTGTCTCCCTCTCTCTGTTTGTCTCCCTCTCTCTGTTTGTCTCCCTCTCTCTGTTTGTCTCCCCCTCTCTCTCTGTTTGTCTCCTCTCTCTGTTTGTCTCCCTCTCTCTGTTTGTCTCCCCTCTCTCTGTTTGTCTCCCTCTCTCTGTTTGTCTCCCTCTCTCTGTTTGTCTCCCTCTCTCTGTTTGTCTCCCCCTCTCTCTGTTTGTCTCCCTCTCTCTCGGTGTGTCTCCCTCTCTCTGTTTGTCTCCCTCTCTCTGTTTGTCTCCCCCTCTCTCTGTTTGTCTCCCTCTCTCTGTTTGTCTCCCTCTCTCTGTTTGTCTCCCCCTCTCTCTGTTTGTCTCCCCCTCTCTGTTTGTCTCCCCCTCTCTCTGTTTGTCTCCCCCTCTCTCTGTTTGTCTCCCTCTCCCCCTCTCTGTTTGTCTCCCTCTCTCCCTCTCTCTGTTTGTCTCCCTCTCCTCTCTCTGTTTGTCTCCCCTCTCTCTGTTTGTCTCCCTCTCTCTCTCTCTGTTTGTCTCCCTCTCTCTGTTTGTCTCCCTCTCTCTGTTTGTCTCCCTCTCTCTCTGTTTGTCTCCCTCTCCTCTCTCTCTGTTTGTCTCTCTCTCTGTTTGTCTCCCTCTCTCTGTTTGTCTCCCCCTCTCTCTGTTTGTATCCCCTCTCTGTTTGTCTCCCTCTCTCTGTTTGTCTCTCTCTCTGTTTGTCTCCCCCTCTCTCTGTTTGTCTCCCCCCTCTCTCTGTTTGTCTCCCTCTCTCTCTGTTTGTCTCCCTCTCTCCCCCTCTCTCTGTTTGTCTCCCTCTCCTCTCTCTCTGTTTGTCTCCCCCCTCTCTCTGTTTGTCTCCCTCTCCCCCTCTCTCTGTTTGTCTCCCTCTCTCTGTTTGTCTCCTCTCTCTGTTTGTCTCCCTCTCTCTGTTTGTCTCCCTCTCTCTGTTTGTCTCCCCCTCTCTGTTTGTCTCCCCCTCTCTGTTTGTCTCCCTCTCTGTTTGTCTCCCCCTCTCTCTGTTTGTCTCCCTCTCCCCCTCTCTCTGTTTGTCTCCCTCTCTCTCTCTCTGTTTGTCTCCCTCTCTCTCTGTTTGTCTCCCCTCTCTCTGTTTGTCTCCCTCTCTCTGTTTGTCTCCCTCTCTCTGTTTGTCTCCCTCTCTCTCTGTTTGTCTCCCTCTCTCTCTCTCTGTTTGTCTTCTCTCTCTCTGTTTGTCTCCCTCTCTCTGTTTGTCTCCCTCTCTCTCTCTCTGTTTGTCTCCCCTCTCTCTGTTTGTCTCCCTCTCTCTGTTTGTCTCCCTCTCCCCCTCTGTTTGTCTCCCTCTCCCTCTGTGTTTGTCTCCCTCTCCCTCTCTCTGTTTGTCTCCCCCTCTCTCTGTTTGTCTCCCCCTCTCTCTGTTTGTCTCCCTCTCTCTCTGTTTGTCTCCCTCTCCCCCTCTCTGTTTGTCTCCCTCTCCCCCTCTCTCTGTTTGTCTCCCCCTCTCTCTGTTTGTCTCCCCCTCTCTCTGTTTGTCTCCCTCTCCTCTCTCTCTGTTTGTCTCCCTCTCCTCTCTCTCTGTTTGTCTCCCTCTCTCTGTTTGTCTCCCTCTCTCTGTTTGTCTCTCTCTCTGTTTGTCTCCCCCTCTCTCTGTTTGTCTCCCTCTCTCTGTTTGTCTCCCTCTCTCTGTTTGTCTCCCCCTCTCTCTGTTTGTCTCCCCTCTCTCTGTTTGTCTCCCTCTCTCTGTTTGTCTCCCTCTCTCTGTTTGTCTCCTCTCTCTGTTTGTCTCCCCTCTCTCTGTTTGTCTCCCTCTCTCTGTTTGTCTCCCTCTCTCTGTTTGTCTCCCCCTCTCTCTGTTTGTCTCCCTCTCTCTGTTTGTCTCCCCCTCTCTCTGTTTGTCTCCCTCTCTCTCTCTCTCTTTTTGTCTCCCTCTCCCTCTCTCTGTTTGTCTCCCTCTCTCTCTCTGTTTGTCTCCCTCTCTCTGTTTGTCTCCCCCTCTCTCTGTTTGTCTCCCCTCTCCCTCTCTGTTTGTCTCCCCCTCTCTCTGTTTGTCTCTCTCTCCCCCTCTCTGTTTGTCTCCCCCTCTCTCTGTTTGTCGCCCTCTCCCCCTCTCTGTTTGTCTCCCTCTCCCCCTCTCTGTTTGTCTCCCTCTCCCCCTGTCTCTGTTTGTCTCCCCCCTCTCTCTGTTTGTCTCCCTCTCCCCTCTCTCTGTTTGTCTCCCCCTCTCTCTGTTTGTCTCCCTCTCCCCTCTCTCTGTTTGTCTCCCTCTCCCCTCTCTCTGTTTGTCTCCCTCTCCCCTCTCTCTGTTTGTCTCCCTCTCCTCTCTCTCTGTTTGTCTCCCTCTCCTCTCTCTCTGTTTGTCTCCCTCTCCCCTATCTCTGTTTGTCTCCCCCTCTCTCTGTTTGTCTCCCTCTCCCCCTCTCTCTGTTTGTCTCCCTCTCCTCTCTCTCTGTTTGTCTCCCCTCTCTCTGTTTGTCTCCCCCCTCTCTCTGTTTGTCTCCCTCTCCCCTCTCTCTGTTTGTCTCCCTCTCCCCTCTCTCTGTTTACCCCCCCTCCCCTCCTCTCTCTCTCTGTTTGAAGCCCCCTGAGGCCCCCTGAAGCCTCCTGAAGCCTCCTGAAGCCCCCTGAAGCCCCCTGAAGCCCCCTGAAGCCCCCTGAAGCCCCCTGAGGCCCCCTGAAGCCCCCTGAAGCCCCCTGAAGCCCCCTGAGGCCCCCTGAAGCCTCCTGAAGCCCCCTGAGGCCCTCTGAAGCCTCCTGAAGCCTCCTGAAGCCCCCTGAAGCCCCCTGAAGCCCCCTGAAGCCCCCTGAAGCCCCCTGAGGCCCCCTGAAGCCCCCTGAAGCCTCATGAAGCCCCCTGAAGCCCCCTGAAGCCCCCTGAGGCCCCCTGAAGCCCCCTGAAGCCTCCTGAAGCCTCATGAAGCCCCCTGAAGCCCCCTGAAGCCCCCTGAAGCCCCCTGAAGCCCCCTGAAGCCCCTGAAGCCTCATGAAGCCCCCTGAAGCCCCCTGAGGCCCCCTGAAGCCCCCTGAGGCCCCCTGAAGCCTCCTGAAGCCTCATGAAGCCCCCTGAAGCCCCCTGAAGCCCCCTGAGGCCCCCTGAAGCCTCCTGAAGCCTCATGAAGCCTCCTGAAGCCTCACAAACACAAACGTCCTTCAAATCTATGAAACAGAGTCTGAGTCGGCGCTGAGGACGAGCCGTTTATATAAAACTCATGAAGTTCTAATTGAAAATTAAAATTTAAACAGAAACAACAGACAAACGCTGCTCCTTCAATTATTCATCCATTTTCCCCAAGAAACTAAAAATAATCATCGAGATCAAACCCACGACTGTCTCCAGAGACGAAAGGACACAACTACACCCAAACTACACCCAAACTACACCCAAATACACCCAAACTACACCCAAACTACACCCAAATACACCCAAACTACACCCAAATACACCCAAACTACACCCAAACTACACCCAAATACACCCAAACTACACCCAAACTACACCCAAACTACACCCAAATACACCCAAACTACACCCAAATACACCCAAATACACCCAAACTACACCCAAACTACACCCAAATACACCCAAACTACACCCAAACTACACCCAAACTACACCCAAATACACCCAAACTACACCCAAACTACACCCAAACTACACCCAAATACACCCAAACTACACCCAAACTACACCCAAATACACCCAAACTACACCCAAATACACCCAAACTACACCCAAATACACCCAAACTACACCCAAATACACCCAAACTACACCCAAATACACCCAAACTACACCCAAACTACACCCAAACTACACCCAAATTACACCCAAACTACACCCAAACTACACCCAAACTACACCCAAATACACCCAAACTACACCCAAATACACCCAAACTACACCCAAATACACCCAAACTACACCCAAACTACACCCAAATACACCCAAACTACACCCAAATACACCCAAACTACACCCAAATACACCCAAACTACACCCAAACTACACCCAAATACACCCAAACTACACCCAAACTACACCCAAACTACACCCAAATACACCCAAACTACACCCAAATACACCCAAACTACACCCAAATACACCCAAATACACCCAAACTACACCCAAATACACCCAAACTACACCCAAACTACACCCAAACTACACCCAAATACACCCAAACTACACCCAAACTACACCCAAATACACCCAAATACACCCAAACTACACCCAAACTACACCCAAACTACACCCAAATACACCCAAACTACACCCAAACTACACCCAAACTACACCCAAATACACCCAAACTACACCCAAACTACACCCAAATACACCCAAACTACACCCAAACTACACCCAAACTACACCCAAACTACACCCAAACTACACCCAAACTACACCCAAATACACCCAAACTACACCCAAACTACACCCAAATACACCCAAACTACACCCAAACTACACCCAAACTACACCCAAACTACACCCAAACTACAAACTACACCCAAATACACCCAAACTACAAACTACACCCAAACTACACCCAAACTACAAACGACACCCAAACTACAAACTACACCCAAATACACCCAAACTACAAACTACACCCAAATACACCCAAACACACCCAAACTACACCCAAACTACACCCAAATACACCCAAATACACCCAAACTACAAACTACACCCAAACTACACCCAAACTACACCCAAACTACACCCAAACTACAAACTACACCCAAATACACCCAAACTACACCCAAACTACAAACTACACCCAAACTACAAACTACACCCAAACTACAAACGACACCCAAACTACAAACTACACCCAAACTACACCCAAACTACAAACTACACCCAAACTACAAACTACACCCAAATACACCCAAATACACCCAAACACACCCAAACTACAACCAAATACACCCAAACTACACCCAAATACACACAAACTACACCCAAATACACCCAAACTACACCCAAATACACCCAAACTACACCCAAATACACCCAAACTACAAACTACACCCAAATACACCCAAACTACACCCAAATACACCCAAACTACACCCAAACTACACCCAAACTACAAACGACACCCAAACTACAAACTACACCCAAACTACACCCAAACTACAAACTACACCCAAATACACCCAAACTACAAACTACACCCAAACTACACCCAAACTACAAACTACACCCAAATACACCCAAACTACAAACTACACCCAAATACACCCAAACACACCCAAACTACAAACTACACCCAAACTACACCCAAACTACACCCAAATACACCCAAACTACAAACTACACCCAAACTACACCCAAACTACACCCAAACTACAAACTACACCCAAATACACCCAAACTACACCCAAATTACAAACTACACCCAAACTACAAACTACACCCAAACTACACCCAAACTACAAACGACACCCAAACTACAAACTACACCCAAACTACACCCAAACTACAAACGACACCCAAACTACAAACTACACCCAAATACACCCAAACACACCCAAACTACAAACTACACCCAAACTACAAACGACACCCAAACTACACCCAAACGACACCCAAACGACACCCAAACTACACCCATACTACAAACGACACCCAAACGACACCAAACTACACCAAACTACACCAAACTACACCCAAACTACAAACTACACCCAAACTACACCCAAACTACAAACAACACCCAAACTACACCCAAACTACAAACTACACCCAAACTACACCCAAACTACACCCAAACTACACCCAAACTACACTCAAACTACACCCAAACTACACCCAAACTATACCCAAACTACACCCACTCGTCTCCTCATTAGCTCCTTGTTCCCTCGCCTCCTCGTCTCCTTCCCTCGCCTCCTCGTCTCCTCATTAGCTCCTTGTTCCCTCGCCTCCTTCCCTCGCCTCCTCGTCTCCTCATTAGCTCCTTGTTCCCTCGCCTCCTCGTCTCCTTCCCTCGCCTCCTCGTCTCCTCATTAGCTCCTTGTTCCCTCACCTCCTCGTCTCCTTCCCTTGCCTCCTCGTCTCCTCATTAGCTCCTTGTTCCCTCGCCTCCTCGTCTCCTTCCCTCGCCTCCTCGTCTCCTCATTAGCTCCTTGTTCCCTCGCCTCCTCGTCTCCTTCCCTCGCCTCCTCGTCTCCTCATTAGCTCCTTGTTCCCTCGCCTCCTTCCCTCGCCTCCTCGTCTCCTCATTAGCTCCTTGTTCCCTCGCCTCCTCGTCTCCTTCCCTCGCCTCCTCGTCTCCTCATTAGCTCCTTGTTCCCTCACCTCCTCGTCTCCTTCCCTTGCCTCCTCGTCTCCTCATTAGCTCCTTGTTCCCTCGCCTCCTCGTCTCCTCATTAGCTCCTTGTTCCCTCGCCTCCTCGTCTCCTTCCCTCGCCTCCTCGTCTCCTCATTAGCTCCTTGTTCCCTCGCCTCCTCGTCTCCTTCCCTCGCCTCCTCGTCTCCTCATTAGCTCCTTGTTCCCTCGCCTCCTCGTCTCCTTCCTCGCCTCCTCGTCTCCTCATTAGCTCCTTGTTCCCTCGCCTCCTCGTCTCCTTCCCTAACCTCCTCGTCTCCTCATTAGCTCCTTGTTCCCTCGCCTCCTCGTCTCCTTCCCTCGCCTCCTCGTCTCCTCATTAGCTCCTTGTTCCCGGTGGTAAAGTGCTTGATGCGTTCCATTATTTTGTAATTAGCCGAGCGCTAACGTCGCCAACGCTAATGACTGCAGCATTAACCCCCGACGGAGCTAACGCTAACAACAACAAATAATATACACACACGAAAAGACAAAGAAGAGAGGAGGAAACAAGGAGGCAAGGAAACAAGGAGGAAAATAAGAGAGGAGGAAACAAGGAAGAAAGGAAACAAGGAGGAAAAGAAGAGAGGAGGAAACAAGGAGGCAAAGAAGAGAGGAGGAAACAAGGAGGAAAAGAAGAGAGGAGGAAACAAGGAGGCAAGGAAACAAGGAGGAAAATAAGAGAGGAGGAAACAAGGAAGAAAGGAAACAAGGAGGAAAAGAAGAGAGGAGGAAACAAGGAGGCAAGGAAACAAGGAGGAAAATAAGAGAGGAGGAAACAAGGAAGAAAGGAAACAAGGAGGAAAAGAAGAGAGGAGGAAACAAGGAGGCAAAGAAGAGAGGAGGAAACAAGGAGGAAAAGAAGAGAGGAGGAAACAAGGAGGCAAAGAAGAGAGGAGGAAACAAGGAGGCAAGGAAGAGAGGAGGAAACAAGGAAGAAAGGAAGCAAGGAAGAAAAGAAGAGAGGAGGAAACAAGGAGGTAAACAAGGAAGCAAGGAAGAGAGGAGGAAACAAGGAAGAAAGAAAACAAGGAGGAAAAGAAGAGAGGAGGAAACGAGGAAGAAAGGAAACAAGGAGGAAAAGAAGAGAGGAGGAAACGAAGAGGCAAGGAAGAGAGGAGGAAACAAGGAAGAAAAGAAACAAGGAGGAAAAGAAGAGAGGAGGAAACAAGGAGGAGAAGAAGAGAGGAGGAAACAAGGAGGCAAGGAAACAAGGAGGCAAAGAAGAGAGGAGGAAACAAGGAGGCAAGGATACAAGGAAGCAAAGAAGAGAGGAGGAAACAAGGAGGCAAAGAAGAGAGGAGGAAACAAGGAGGAGAAGAAGAGAGGAGGAAACAAGGAGGCAAAGAAGAGAGGAGGAAACAAGGAGGCAAAGAAGAGAGGAGGAAACAAGGAGGCAAGGAAGAGAGGAGGAAACAAGGAAGAAAAGAAACAAGGAGGAAAAGAAGAGAGGAGGAAACAAGGAGGAGAAGAAGAGAGGAGGAAACAAGGAGGCAAGGAAACAAGGAGGCAAAGAAGAGAGGAGGAAACAAGGAGGCAAGGATACAAGGAAGCAAAGAAGAGAGGAGGAAACAAGGAGGCAAAGAAGAGAGGAGGAAACAAGGAGGAGAAGAAGAGAGGAGGAAACAAGGAGGCAAAGAAGAGAGGAGGAAACAAGGAAGAAAGGAAACAAGGAGGAAAAGAAGAGAGGAGGAAACGAGGAAGAGGGGAAACAAGGAGGCAAGGAAATGAGGAGGCAAGGAAGAGAGGAGGAAACAAGGAGGCAAGGAAACGAGGAAGAAAGGAAACAAGGAGGAAAAGAAGAGAGGAGGAAACAAGGAGGCAAGGAAGAGAGGAGGAAACAAGGAAGAAAAGAAACAAGGAAGCAAGGAAACAAGGAGGAAAAGAAGAGAGGAGGAAACGAGGAGGCAAGGAAGAGAGGAGGAAACAAGGAAGAAAAGAAACGAGGAAAAGAAGAGAGGAGGAAACGAGGAAGAGGGGAAACAAGGAGGCAAGGATACAAGGAAGCAAGGAAGAGAGGAGGAAACAAGGAGGCAAAGAAGAGAGGAGGAAACAAGGAGGAAAAGAAGAGAGGAGGAAACAAGGAGGCAAGGAAACAAGGAGGAAAATAAGAGAGGAGGAAACAAGGAGGCAAAGAAGAGAGGAGGTCACGAGGAAGAGGGGAAACAAGGAGGCAAGGATACAAGGAAGCAAGGAAGAGAGGAGGAAACAAGGAGGAGAAGAAGAGAGGAGGAAACAAGGAGGCGAAGAAGAGAGGAGGAAACAAGGAGGCAAGGAAGAGAGGAGGAAACAAGGAGGCAAAGAAGAGAGGAGGAAACAAGGAGGCAAAGAAGAGAGGAGGAAACAAGGAGGCAAAGAAGAGAGGAGGAAACAAGGACTGAACCAGGACTCGAACCGGACTCTAAACAGGAGTCTAAAACAGACACAACATTTGGCCGATATTTGCCCTTTTGGGCGGATGCTGTATCGTTCTTAAATCTCCAGCAGCGGCCGATCTTTGGTTTAATCCGAGCGGCTCCTGAAGAGGCTTTAGTTGGCACAGACGGCACAGACGGCTCTGATTGGCTCTGCTGACCTCTGCTGCGCTCTGATTGGCTCTGCTGGCCTCTGCTGCGCTCTGATTGGCTCTGCTGGCCTCTGCTGCGCTCTGATTGGCTCTGCTGGCCTCTGCTGCGCTCTGATTGGCTCTGCTGCGCTCTGATTGGCTCTCACCTGCACACTTGGTCCGGGCCCTCAGCGCGGGCCCCGGGCTCCCGGTGCCGCCCTCTAGGGGCCGCGTGAGGAGCACCGAGATCTCGTACTCCGTGTCGGGATCCAAGTGTCCGATTTTATGAGTGGGTTTGTCCACCGGCGTCGTGTCGATGAGGAGCCCGCCCACCGTGCTGTACTGCACCTGGAATATACCGGAAATATACTGGAATATAGTGAAATATACCAGAAATATACTGGAATATACCATAAATATACTGGAATATACCAGAAATATACTGGAATATACCAGAAATATACTGGAATATACTGGAATATACCAGGAATATACCATAAATATACTGGAATATACCAGGAATATAGTGAAATATACCAGAAATATACTGAAATATACCAGAAATATACTGAAATATACCAGAAATATACTGGAATATACCAGAAATATACTGGAATATACCAGAAATATACTGGAATATACCAGAAATATACTGAAATATACTGAAATATACCAGAAATATACTGGAATATACTGGAATATACCAGAAATATACTGGAATATACAGACATATACTGGAATATACCAGAAATATACTGGAATATACCGGAATATACCAGGTATATACCAGAAATATACTGAAATATACCAGAAATATACTGGAATATACTGGAATATACTGAAATATACCAGAAATATACTGGAATATACCAGAAATATACTGAAATATACCAGAAATATACTGAAATATACTGAAATATACCAGAAATATACTGAAATATACTGGAATATACCAGGAATATACTGAAATATACCAGAAATATACTGAAATATACCAGAAATATACTGGAATATACCAGAAATATACTGGAATATACCAGAAATATACTGGAATATACAGAAATATACTGGAATATACTGAAATATACTGAAATATACTGAAATATACCAGAAATATACTGAAATATACTGAAATATACTGAAATATACCAGAAATATACTGAAATATACTGAAATATACTGAAATATACTGAAATATACCAGAAATATACTGAAATATACAGAAATATACTGAAATATACCAGAAATATACTGGAATATACCAGAAATATACTGGAATATACTGGAATATACCAAGAATATACCAGAAATATACTGAAATATACAAGAAATATACTGAAATATACTGGAATATACCAGAAATATACTGGAATATACCAGAAATATACTGGAATATACCAGAAATATACTGGAATATACCAGAAATATACTGGAATATACAGAAATATACTGGAATATACCAAGAATATACCGAAATATACTGGAATATACTGAAATATACCAGAAATGTACTGGAATATACCAGAAATGTACTGGAATATACCATAAATATACTGGAATATACCAGAAATGTACTGGAATATACCAGAAATATACTGAAATATACCATAAATATACTGGAATATACGGAATATACTGAAATATACCATAAATATACTGGAATATACCAGAAATGTACTGGAATATACCAGAAATATACTGAAATATACCATAAATATACTGGAATATACCATAAATATACTGGAATATACCAGAAATATACTGAAATATACCAGAAATATACCAGAAATATACCAGAAATATACTGAAATATACCAGAAATATACCAGAAATATACTGGAATATACTGAAATATACGACAAATACACGATAAAACATGTGTTGCACCTGAAATACAAGAATAATGTTATACAAAACATGTTTTTACTTTCACTTTCACTTTTCATGTCAAATGTAAAGCACCAATAAAAGTCAAACTGAAACAAACAACAGACGGAACAAAGTTTGTGCTCCTCCAGCGCTGTGTAGTATGTGCAGTACTTTGTGCAGTACTTTGTGCAGTACAAATGCAGTACTTTGTGCAGTACTTTGTGCAGTACTTTGTGCAGTACTTTATGCAGTACTTTGTGCAGTACTTTGTGCAGTACTTTGTGCAGAACTTTGTGCAGTACTTTGTGCAGTACTTTGTGCAGTACTTTGTGCAGTACTTTGTGCAGAACTTTGTGCAGTACTTTGTGCAGTACTTTGTGCAGTACTTTGTGCAGTACTTTGTGCAGTACTTTGTGCAGTACTTTGTGCAGTACTTTGTGCAGTACTTTGTGCAGAACTTTGTGCAGTACTTTGTGCAGTACTTTGTGCAGTACTTTGTGCAGTACTCACCTCTCTCTCCACGATGGGCCCCTCTCTGTTGTAGTATTTGTAGTATTTGCAGTACTTTATGCAGTACTTTATGCAGTACTTTGTGCAGTACTTTGTGCAGTACTTTGTGCAGTACTTTGTGCAGTACTTTATGCAGTACTTTGTGCAGTACTTTATGCAGTACTTTGTGCAGTACTCACCTCTCTCTCCACGATGGGCCCGTCTCCGTTGATGGAGTTGGCGTTGAGCTGGATCCACAGGTAGGTGGCGCCGACGGCCGTGAGCTGCGGCGGCGCGATGGGGACGGGAGGCTCTGAGGGACAAAAAGGACAAAAGCTTCAAAACCAGTGGGCGGGGCTACTGCGCTCAAACTGAGCCGCCCACTGTAGGCCGCCATGTTTGCAATCTGCTGCTGACCACTAGGGGCCGCTGTGGAAGTAGAATTATTCAATACAAGTCAATGGGGAGTTAGACGTTTGAAAACCTACTTTAGCTTAACGTTAGCTTACGGCTCTGTGACGTTAGCTTACGGCTCTGTGACGTTAGCTTACGGCTCTGTGACGTTAGCTTACGGCTCTGTGACGTTAGCTTACGGCTCTGTGACGTTAGCTTACGGCTCTGTGACGTTAGCTTACGGCTCTGTGACGTTAGCTTACGGCTCTGTGACGTTAGCTCACGGCTCTGTGACGTTAGCTTACGGCTCCGTGACGTTAGCTTACGGCTCTGTGACGTTAGCTTACGGCTCTGTGACGTTAGCTCACGGCTCTGTGACGTTAGCTCACGGCTCTGTGACGTTAGCTTACGGCTCTGTGACGTTAGCTTACGGCTCTGTGACGTTAGCTCACGGCTCTGTGACGTTAGCTCACGGCTCTGCGGACGCTTAGCTACGGCTCCGTGACGTTAGCTACGGCCCGCGACGTTAGCCACGGCTCTGTGACGTTAGCTTACGGCTCTGTGACGTTAGCTTACGGCTCTGTGACGTTAGCTTACGGCTCTGTGACGCTAGCTTACGGCTCTGTGACGTTAGCTTACGGCTCTGTGACGTTAGCTTACGGCTCTGTGACGTTAGCTTACGGCTCTGTGACGTTAGCTTACGGCTCTGTGACGCTAGCTCACGGCTCTGTGACGTTAGCTTACGGCTCTGTGACGTTAGCATACGGCTCTGTGACGCAGCCACGGCCCGCGGACGTAGCTACGGCTCTGTGACGTTAGCTTACGGCTCCGCGACGTTAGCTACGGCTCCGTGGCGTTAGCTACGGCCCGGCGGACGTTAGCTACGGCTCCGCGGACGTTAGCCACGGCCCGCGACGCTAGCCACGGCCCGGCGACGCTAGCTACGGCTCCGCGACGTTAGCTCACGGCTCCGTGACGCTAGCTACGGCTCCGTGCGACGTTAGCTTACGGCTCTGACGTTAGCCACGGCTCCGCGACGTTAGCTACGGCTCCGTGACGTTAGCTTACGGCTCCGCGGACGTTAGCTACGGCCCGCGACGCAGCTACGGCTCCGTGACGCGTAGCTTACGGCTCCGTGGCGTTAGCCACGGCTCCGGGACGTTAGCTCACGGCTCCGTGACGTTAGCTCACGGCTCCGTGACGTTAGCTCACGGCTCTGTGACGTTAGCTCACGGCTCTGTGACGTTAGCTTACGGCTCTGTGACGTTAGCTTACGGCTCTGTGACGCTGTTTAGCCTGTGATTGTTTAAAGTTCCTGCATATCTAATGAAGAAGGCGGGCTTTACGCGCCGGAAATGTCAGGGCGGAGCCAAACACCTACGAGTGGGCGGTAACCATAGAGACAACGACGGCAGTACGTCAGCAAAAGGCCGCCCCAAAGTCGCCCTCCCCCCGCCTCCCCACCGAGGGGGGAGTGGTGGGGGCTAACCCGCGGCCATTTTGAATTCTCCATGACTGAGCCGCATTATCATGAAGGGGGCGGAGCCACAACCGTCTGTCCACTATTGTTATGTCTATGGTCAAAACACGACGACCAAAGACGAAAACACTTTCATCCTTTGAGTTTTTGAGTTTTTGTGTTTTTATGTCCATTTTGTCTTTTTTATTTATCGTTTTGTTGTGATTTTATGTTGAACTCGTTGTTTTTCTCTGTTTTTTGTCAAATCAATAAAATGTAAATAAAACCCTCCTGAGCGTCGCCCCCTGGAGGCGTCAGAGGTATTAACACTTAATTAATATTCGTGACCTTCAGCCAATCACGGCACTCCGTGATCCCATTACCCACAATCCCCAGCGGCTCTGCTCCACTTCCTCCTCCCACAACCTGACCCAGATCTGAACCAGGTCTGAACCAGGACCAGGTCTGAACCAGGTCTGAACCAGGACTAAACCAGGACCAGGTCTGAACCAGGACTAAACCAGGACCAGGTCTGAACCAGGTCTGAACCAGGACTAAACCAGGACCAGGTCTGAACCAGGACTAAACCAGGACCAGGTCTGAACCAGGTCTGAACCAGGTCTGAACCAGGTCTGAACCAGGACCAGGTCTGAACCAGGTCTAAACCAGGACTAAACCAGGACTAAACCAGGTCTGGACCAGGTCTGGACCAGGACCAGGTCTGAACCAGGTCTGAACCAGGACTAAACCAGGACCAGGTCTGAACCAGGACTAAACCAGGACCAGGTCTGAACCAGGACTAAACCAGGACCAGGTCTGAACCAGGTCTGAACCAGGACCAGGTCTGAACCAGGTCTAAACCAGGTCTAAACCAGGACTAAACCAGGACTAAACCAGGTCTGGACCAGGACCAGGTCTGAACCGGGTCTGGACCAGGTCTGGACCAGGCCCAGGTCCGTTCTGGTTCTTTCAGACGGGGCGTCCTGTGGAGGGAAAAGGGGCTGAATATTGATGAGTTTAATCTCCTTCTGTTTCACTGATCGATCAATAACATCTACAAACACCTGCTGCACAGGACCAGGTCTGGACCAGGTCTGGACCGGGTCTGGACCGGGTCTGGACCAGGTCTGGACCGGGTCTGGACCAGGACCAGGTCTGGACCGGGTCTGGACCGGGTCTGGACCAGGACCAGGTCTGGACCGGGTCTGGACCGGGTCTGGACCAGGACCAGGTCTGGACCGGGTCTGGACCGGGTCTGGACCAGGACCAGGTCTGGACCGGGTCTGGACCGGGTCTGGAGCAGGTCCTTAAACACAGCGGTTTATTATTATTGGTTTAGTTCTGAAGTTGTCTCCTAGCTCCTTTCCTCATCTCCTTGTCTCCTTTCCTCATCTCCTCGTCTCCTCCCTCGTCTCCTTTCCTCATCTCCTCGTCTCCTCCCTCGTCTCCTTTCCTCATCTCCTTGTCTCCTTTCCTCATCTCCTCGTCTCCTCCCTCGTCTCCTTTCCTCATCTCCTTGTCTCCTCCCTTGTCTCCTTGCCTTGCTCCTTTCCTCATCTCCTCGTCTCCTCCCTCGTCTCCTTTCCTCCTTTCCTCATCTCCTTGTCTCCTTGCCTTGCTCTTTTCCTCATCTCCTCGTCTCCTTTCCTCCTTTCCTCATCTCCTCGTCTCCTCCCTTGTCTCCTTGCCTTGCTCCTTTCCTCAGCTCCTCGTCTCCTTTCCTCATCTCCTTCCTCGTCTCCTTGCTCTGCTCGTTTCCTCATCTCCTCCCTCATCTCCTTGCCTTGCTCGTTTCCTCATCTCCTCGTCTCCTTGCCTTGCTCGTTTCCTCATCTCCTCGTCTCCTTGCCTTGCTCGTTTCCTCATCTCCTCGTCTCCTCCCTTGTCTCCTTGCCTTGCTCGTTTCCTCATCTCCTCGTCTCCTCCCTCATCTCCTTTCCTCATCTCCTCGTCTCCTCCCTCGTCTCCTTGCCTTGCTCGTTTCCTCATCTCCTCGTCTCCTCCCTCATCTCCTTTCCTCATCTCCTCGTCTCCTCCCTCGTCTCCTTGCCTTGCTCGTTTCCTCATCTCCTTGTCTCCTCCCTTGTCTCCTTGCCTTGCTCCTTTCCTCATCTCCTTGTCTCCTTTCCTCATCTCCTCGTCTCCTCCCTTGTCTCCTTGCCTTGCTCGTTTCCTCACCTCCTAGTCTCCTCCCTTGTCTCCTTGCTCCTTTCCTCATCTCCTTGTCTCCTTTCCTCATCTCCTCGTCTCCTCCCTTGTCTCCTTGCCTTGCTCGTTTCCTCATCTCCTCGTCTCCTCCCTTGTCTCCTTGCCTTGCTCCTTTCCTCATCTCCTTGTCTCCTTTCCTCATCTCCTCGTCTCCTCCCTCGTCTCCTTGCCTTGCTCCTTTCCTCATCTCCTCGTCTCCTTGCCTTGCTCCTTTCCTCATCTCCTTGTCTCCTTGCCTTGCTCTTTTCCTCATCTCCTTGTCTCCTTGCCTTGCTCCTTTCCTCATCTCCTTGTCTCCTTGCCTTGCTCCTTTCCTTATCTCCTCGTCTCCTTGCCTTGCTCGTTTCCTCATCTCCTCGTCTCCTCCCTCGTCTCCTTGCCTTGCTCCTTTCCTCATCTCCTCGTCTCCTTTCCTCATCTCCTCGTCTCCTTCCTCGTCTCCTTGCCTTGCTCGTTTCCTCATCTCCTCGTCTCCTCCCTCGTCTCCTTTCCTCATCTCCTTGTCTCCTTTCCTCATCTCCTCGTCTCCTCCCTCGTCTCCTTTCCTCATCTCCTTGTCTCCTTTCCTCATCTCCTCGTCTCCTCCCTCGTCTCCTTTCCTCATCTCCTTGTCTCCTCCCTTGTCTCCTTGCCTTGCTCCTTTCCTCATCTCCTTGTCTCCTCCCTCGTCTCCTTTCCTCCTTTCCTCATCTCCTTGTCTCCTTGCCTTGCTCCTTTCCTCATCTCCTCGTCTCCTTTCCTCCTTTCCTCATCTCCTCGTCTCCTCCCTTGTCTCCTTGCCTTGCTCCTTTCCTCAGCTCCTCGTCTCCTTTCCTCATCTCCTTCCTCGTCTCCTTGCCCTGCTCGTTTCCTCATCTCCTCCCTCGTCTCCTTGCCTTGCTCGTTTCCTCATCTCCTCGTCTCCTTGCCTTGCTCGTTTCCTCATCTCCTCGTCTCCTTGCCTTTCTCGTTTCCTCATCTCCTCGTCTCCTCCCTCGTCTCCTTGCCTTGCTCGTTTCCTCATCTCCTCGTCTCCTCCCTCATCTCCTTTCCTCATCTCCTCGTCTCCTCCCTCGTCTCCTTTGCTCGTTTCCTCATCTCCTTGTCTCCTCCCTTGTCTCCTTGCCTTGCTCCTTTCCTCATCTCCTTGTCTCCTTTCCTCATCTCCTTGTCTCCTCCCTTGTCTCCTTGCCTTGCTCGTTTCCTCACCTCCTTGTCTCCTCCCTTGTCTCCTTGCTCCTTTCCTCATCTCCTTGTCTCCTTTCCTCATCTCCTCGTCTCCTCCCTTGTCTCCTTGCCTTGCTCGTTTCCTCATCTCCTCGTCTCCTCCCTTGTCTCCTTGCCTTGCTCCTTTCCTCATCTCCTTGTCTCCTTGCCTTGCTCTTTTCCTCATCTCCTTGTCTCCTTGCCTTGCTCCTTTCCTCATCTCCTTGTCTCCTTGCCTTGCTCCTTTCCTTATCTCCTCGTCTCCTTGCCTTGCTCGTTTCCTCATCTCCTCGTCTCCTCCCTCGTCTCCTTGCCCTGCTCGTTTCCTCATCTCCTCGTCTCCTTTCCTCATCTCCTCGTCTCCTCCCACGTCTCCTTGCCTTGCTCCTTTCCTCATCTCCTCGTCTCCTTTCCTCATCTCCTCGTCTCCTTCCTCGTCTCCTTGCCTGGCTCGTTTCCTCATCTCCTCGTCTCCTCCCTCGTCTCCTTGCCCTGCTCCTTTCCTCATCTCCTCGCCTCTCCTCCCACGTCTCCTTGCCTTGCTCCTTTCCTCATCTCCTCGTCTCCTTTCCTCATCTCCTCGTCTCCTTCCTCGTCTCCTTGCCTTGCTCGTTTCCTCATCTCCTCGTCTCCTCCCTCGTCTCCTTGCCCTGCTCCTTTCCTCATCTCCTCGTCTCCTCCCTCGTCTCCTTGCCTTGCTCCTTTCCTCATCTCCTCGTCTCCTTTCTTCATCTCCTCGTCTCCTTCCTCGTCTCCTTGCCTTGCTCGTTTCCTCATCTCCTCGTCTCCTCCCTCGTCTCCTTTCCCTGCTCCTTTCCTCATCTCCTCGTCTCCTCCTCTCCTCCCTCGTCTCCTTGCCCTGCTCCTTTCTTCATCTCCTCGCCTCCTCCCTCATCTCCTTTCCTCATCTCCTCGTCTCCTCCTCTCCTCCCTCGTCTCCTTGCCCTGCTCGTTTCCTCATCTCCTCGCCTCCTCCCTCGTCTCCTTGCCCTGCTCGTTTCCTCGTCTCCTCGTCTCCTTCCTCGTCTCCTCCCTCGTCTCCTTGCCCTGCTCGTTTCCTCGTCTCCTCGTCTCCTTCCTCGTCTCCTCCCTCGTCTCCTTGCCCTGCTCGTTTCCTCGTCTCCTCGTCTCCTTCCTCGTCTCCTTCGTTAGGAGCCCCAGAGTTGCTTCCTAACGAGCCTGATGTCGGTGTTAAACTCTTTTCATCAGAGACAGTCTCCGCCTCCTTTCGCTGTCGCCAAAAACGCCAAAACATCAGAAACGGCGAGAAAGTGAGAAAAAGGAGCAAACGCCGGAGACGAAGAACGGGTTCAACGTTTGGACCAATCAGAGGGTTTTATAATCACAACAGTCCACGCATAAATAATCAAATACGAATAAATAATGAGTTCAATCAAGATCAAAGACGAGACGAGAAGTTAAACACAAAAACAGAGCTAACACAGAGCTAACACTGAGCTAACACTGAGGTAACACAGAGCTAACACTGAGGTAACACAGAGCTAACACTGAGCTAACACTGAGGTAACACAGAGCTAACACTGAGGTAACACAGAGCTAACACTGAGGTAACACAGAGCTAACACTGAGGTAACACAGAGCTAACACTGAGGTAACACAGAGCTAACACTGAGGTAACACAGAGCTAACACAGAGCTAACACTGAGGTAACACAGAGCTAACACTGAGGTAACACTGAGCTAACACTGAGCTAACACTGAGGTAACACTGAGCTAACACAGAGCTAACACAGAGCTAACACTGAGGTAACACAGAGCTAATACTGAGGTAACACTGAGATAACACAGAGCTAACACTGAGCTAACCCAGAGCTAATACTGAGGTAACACTGAGCTAACACAGAGCTAACACTGAGCTAACCCAGAGCTAATACTGAGGTAACACTGAGATAACACAGAGCTAACACTGAGCTAACCCAGAGCTAATACTGAGGTAACACTGAGATAACACAGAGCTAACACAGAGCTAACACAGAGCTAACACTGAGGTAACACAGAGCTAACACTGAGCTAACACTGAGGTAACACTGAGATAACACAGAGCTAACACAGAGCTAACACTGAGGTAACACAGAGCTAATACTGAGGTAACACTGAGATAACACAGAGCTAACACTGAGCTAACCCAGAGCTAATACTGAGGTAACACTGAGCTAACACAGAGCTAACACTGAGCTAACCCAGAGCTAATACTGAGGTAACACAGAGCTAACACTGAGGTAACACAGAGCTAACACTGAGCTAACACTGAGGTAACACAGAGCTAACACAGAGCTAACACTGAGCTAACACTGAGGTAACACAGAGCTAACACAGAGCTAACACTGAGATAACACAGAGCTAACACTGAGCTAACACTGAGGTAACACAGAGCTAACACTGAGGTAACACAGAGCTAACACTGAGCTAACACTGAGGTAACACAGAGCTAACACAGAGCTAACACTGAGCTAACACAGAGCTAACACTGAGCTAACACTGAGGTAACACAGAGCTAACACTGAGCTAACACAGAGCTAACACTGAGCTAACACTGAGGTAACACAGAGCTAACACTGAGCTAACACAGAGCTAACACTGAGCTAACCCAGAGCTAACACTGAGCTAACACTGAGGTAACACAGAGCTAACACTGAGGTAACACAGAGCTAACACTGAGCTAACACTGAGGTAACACAGAGCTAACACAGAGCTAACACTGAGCTAACACAGAGCTAACACAGAGCTAACACAGAGCTAACACTGAGCTAACACTGAGGTAACACTGAGATAACGCTGAGCTAACGCTGAGATAACGCTGAGATAACACTGAGCTAACACTGAGCTAACACAGAGCTAACACTGAGCTAACACAGGGCTAACACAGAGCTAACACTGAGCTAACACAGAGCTAACACAGAGGTAACACAGAGCTAACACAGAGCTAACACTGAGGTAACACTGAGGTAACACTGAGCTAACACTGAGCTAACACAGAGCTAACACTGAGGTAACACAGAGCTAACACTGAGGTAACACAGAGCTAACACAGAGCTAACACAGAGCTAACACTGAGATAACACTGATCTAACACTGATCTAACACTGAGCTAACACTGATCTAACACAGAGCTAACACTGATCTAACACTGATCTAACACTGATCTAACACTGATCTAACACAGAGCTAACACTGAGCTAACACTGATCTAACACAGAGCTAACACTGAGCTAACACTGATCTAACACAGAGCTAACACTGAGCTAACACTGAGCTAACACTGAGCTAACACAGAGCTAACACTGAGGTAACACTGAGGTAACACTGAGCTAACACTGAGCTAACACGGAGCTAACACTGAGCTAACACTGAGGTAACACTGAGCTAACACTGAGGTAACACAGAGCTAACACTGAGCTAACACTGAAGTAACACAGAGCTAACACTGAGCTAACACTGAGCTAACACAGAGCTAACGCTGAAGTAACACAGAGCTAACACTGAGCTAACACAGAGCTAACACTGAGATAACACTGAGCTAACACTGAGCTAACACTGAGCTAACACTGAGCTAACACAGAGCTAACGCTGAAGTAACACAGAGCTAACACTGAGCTAACACTGAGCTAACACAGAGCTAACACTGAGCTAACACAGAGCTAACACTGAGCTAACACAGAGCTAACACTGAGATAACACTGAGATAACACTGAGCTAACACTGAGATAACACTGAGATAACACTGAGCTAACACAGAGCTAACACTGAGATAACACTGAGATAACACTGAGCTAACACTGAGATAACACTGAGCTAACACAGAGCTAACACTGAGCTAACACTGAGGTAACACAGAGCTAACACAGAGCTACCACTGAGGTAACACTGAGCTAACCCTAACCCTAACACAGAGGTAACACAGAGCTAACACTGAGCTAACACTGAGCTAACACTGAGCTAACCCTGAGATAACACAGAGCTAACACTGAGCTAACACTGAGATAACACTGAGATAACACTGAGGTAACACTGAGCTAACACTGAGGTAACACAGAGCTAACACTGAGCTAACACTGAGCTAACACAGAGCTAACACTGAGCTAACACAGAGCTAACACAGAGCTAACACTGAGCTAACACAGAGCTAACACAGAGCTAACACAGAGCTAACACTGAGGTAACACTGAGCTAACACTGAGCTAACAGAGATAATACTGAGCTAACACTGAGCTAACACAGAGATAACACTGAGCTAACACAGAGCTAACACTGAGCTAACACAGAGATAACACTGAGCTAACAAAGAGCTAACACTGAGCTAACACTGAGCTAACACTGAGCTAACAAAGAGCTAACACTGAGCTAACACTGAGGTAACACAGAGCTAACACTGAGCTAACACTGAGCTAACACAGAGCTAACACTGAGCTAACACAGAGCTAACACAGAGCTAACACTGAGCTAACACAGAGCTAACACAGAGCTAACACAGAGCTAACACTGAGGTAACACTGAGCTAACACTGAGCTAACAGAGATAATACTGAGCTAACACTTGCTAACACAGAGATAACACTGAGCTAACACAGAGCTAACACTGAGCTAACACTGAGCTAACACTGAGGTAACACTGAGCTAACACTGAGCTAACACTGAGCTAACAAAGAGCTAACACTGAGCTAACACTGAGCTAACAAAGAGCTAACACTGAGCTAACACAGAGATAACACTGAGCTAACAAAGAGCTAACACTGAGCTAACACTGAGCTAACACTGAGCTAACAAAGAGCTAACACTGAGCTAACACAGAGATAACACACAGAACGTTGAGATAAACCCCATGAATCACCCAAGAGTGAAACTGTCTGAACGTGGGCGGGGCAAGTGTCAGTGTAACCCCTCCCCCTTTGGGCAGGACCAATCAGAGCTCAGTTTAACAGCTGCTGCTCAAACCCTTTCCTCAGATTAAAGTCCAAACGCCTGGACCTCTGCTGGACACGAGGCGTTTAATTAAAGGTGACTCACGTTTGACGGTGAGCTCGGCGTACGAGGACACGCCCACGCCGCGCTCTGATTGGCCGAGGCAGCGGTACGTCCCAGAATCCGCTTTAGTCGTGTTCAAGACGTCGAAACTCGCCAGAAACCGCCGAGAATTCACCGTTTTCATCTGCGACACAGAAGCCCAGCGCCCTCCAGAGCCCTGAAAGAGAAGTGCAGGAGAGACCGGGGTTAGACCAGGGTTAGACCGGGGTTAGACCGGGGTTAGACCGGGGTTAGACCGGGGTTAGACCGAGGTTAGACCGGGGTTAGACCGGGGTGAGACCGGGGTTAGACAGGGGTTAGACCGGGGTTAGACCGGGGTGAGACCGGGGTTAGACCGGGGTTAGACCGAGGTTAGACCGGGGTGAGACCGGGGTGAGACCGGGGTTAGACCGGGGTTAGACCGGGGTTAGACCGGTACTTGTAGTACTGTAGTACTCGTAGTACTCGTAGTACTGTAGTACTGTAGTACTCGTAGTACTGTAGTACTGTAGTACTGTAGTACTGTAGTACTGTAGTACTGTAGTACTGTAGTACTGTAGTACTGTAGTACTGTAGTACTTGTAGTACTAGTACCTGTAGTACTTTACCTGGAGGTAGAGCTGGACCTGGGGCTGTGGTCGTCCGTTGATCGTGCACTGAAACGTGGCAGTTTGTCCTGCGTTCACTTCAACCCCTTTAATGTGAAGGAAGTGAGGCGTCCCCACTGGAACAAACAACAACAACAACAACAAGAGTAAACAACAACAGTAAACAACAACAACTGTAAACAACAACAACTGTAAACAAAAATAACAGTAAACAACAACAACAGTAAACAACAACAACAACAGTAAACAACAACAACAACAACAGTAAACAACAGTCCTGGTTTAGTCCTGGTTTAGACCTGGTTTAGTCCTGGTTTAGACCTGGTTTAGACCTGGTTTAGTCCTGGTTTAGTCCTGGTTTAGTCCTGGTTTAGACCTGGTTTAGTCCTGGTTCAGTCCTGGTTTAGTCCTGGTTTAGTCCTGGTTTAGTCCTGGTTTAGACCTGCTTTAGTCCTGGTTTAGTCCTGCTTTAGTCCTGGTTTAGACCTGGTTTAGTCCTGGTTTAGACCTGCTTTAGTCCTGGTTTAGTCCTGGTTCAGCCCTGGTTTAGTCCTGGTTTAGTCCTGGTTCAGTCCTGGTTTAGTCCTGGTTTAGACCTGGTTTAGTCCTGGTTTAGACCTGGTTTAGTCCTGGTTTAGACCTGCTTTAGTCCTGGTTTAGTCCTGCTTTAGTCCTGGTTTAGTCCTGGTTTAGACCTGCTTTAGTCCTGCTTTAGTCCTGCTTTAGTCCTGGTTTAGACCTGGTTCAGTCCTGCTTTAGTCCTGGTTTAGTCCCAGTTCTCAGACAGTTTCAGACTTTTTCCCTGAGTTTCTTCACTTTTTCTCGTCCTTGCCTCTGAGGCTCTGACCTTCGGCCAATTCAATCAAAACAAACCTTTTGATCCAATTAGAGCGCAGATTACAAACCTCGTTATCCAATTAGAGCGCGGGGCACGGCGGGGGGCGGAGTCATTACGTTAAGTATGTGGTGTGTGGTTCTGTCGTCCGTTTGTGTTTTTACCTCAAAGTTCACATTAAACAGCTCCAGGACAAAGCAGCATTTTAGTCACGTTTTTGTCACTTTTTTGTCTCTTTTTGTCTCTTTTTGTCTCTTCAAGTCACATTTTTGTCACTTTTTTGTCTCTTTTTGTCTCTTTTTTGTCTCTTTTTGTCTCTTTAAGTCACATTTTAGTCACTTTTTTGTCTCTCTTTGTCTCTTTTTGTCTCTTCAAGTCACATTTTAGTCACTTTTTTGTCTCTTTTTGTCTCTTTTTGTCTCTTCAAGTCACATTTTTGTCACTTTTTGTCTCTTTTTGTCTCTTTTTGTCTCTTTTTTGTCTCTTTTTGTCTCTTTTTTGTCTCTTTTTTGTCTCTTTTGTCTCTTTGTCTCTTTTTGTCTCTTCAAGTCACATTTTTGTCACTTTTTTGTCTCTTTTTGTCTCTTTTTTGTCTCTTTTTGTCTCTTCAAGTCACATTTTAGTCACTTTTGTCTCTTTTTGTCTCTTTTTGTCTCTTTTTTGTCTCTTTTTGTCTCTTTTTGTCTCTTTTTGTCTCTTCAAGTCACATTTTAGTCACTTTTTTGTCTCTTTTTGTCTCTTCAAGTCACATTTTAGTCACTTTTTGTCTCTTTTTGTCTCTTTTTGTCTCTTTTTGTCTCCTTTTGTCTCTTTCTGTCACTTTTTGTCTCTTTTTGTCTCTTTTTTTGTCTCTTTTTGTCTATTTTTGTCTCTTTTTGCCTCTTTTTTGTCTCTTTTTGTCTATTTTTGTCTCTTTTTGCCTCTTTTTTGTCTCTTTTTGTCTCTTTTTGTCTCTTTTTTGTCTCTTTTTGTCTCTTTTTGTCTCTTTTTGTCTCTTTTTGTCTCTTTTTGTCTCTTTTTGTCTCTTTTTTGTCTGTTTTTGTCTGTTGTTGGTCTCTTTTTGTCTCTTTTTGGTCTCTTTTTGTCTCTTTTTTGTCTGTTTTTGTCTCTTTTTTGTCTCTTTTTGTCTCTTTTTGTCTCTTTTTGTCTCTTTTTGTCACTTTTTTGTCTCTTTTTTGTCTCTTTTTGTCTCTTTTTGTCTCTTTTTGTCAGTTTAAATCATGTTTTTTCAGTTTTGTGTCTCTTTTAGAAGCAATAAGTTGAGTTTTTGTCACTTTTAGACACGTTTATCCACTATTTTGTCTCTTTTTTGCATTTTTGCCGCTTTAAGTTGTGCAGTAGTAGCAGTAGTAGTAGTAGTAGCAGTAGCAGTAGCAGTAGCAGTAGCAGTAGCAGTAGTAGTAGTAGCAGTAGCAGTAGTAGTAGTAGTAGTATCAGTAGTAGTAGTAGTAGTAGCAGTAGTAGTAGTAGTAGTAGTAGTAGTAGTAGTAGTAGTAGTAGTAGTGGTGGTAGTGGTGGTGGTAGTGGCGGTGGCAGTGGCAGTGGCGGTGGTAGTGGTAGTGGTGGTGGTAGTGGTGGTGCTGGTATCGGTGGTGGTAGTGGTAGTGGCGGTGGTGGTGGTAGTGGTAGTGGTAGTGGTAGCGGTGGTGGTAGTGGTGGTAGTGGTGGTGGTGGTGGTAGTGCAGTAGTGGTGGTAGTGGTAGTGGTAGTAGTGGTGGCGGTAGCAGTAGTAGTAGTAGTAGTAGTAGTAGTAGTAGTAGTAGTAGCAGTAGCAGTAGCAGTAGTAGTAGTAGTAGTAGTAGTAGTACTCACTGCACTGATGTCCTTGTAGAGTGATGTCCTTCAGGGCGACCACTCCTCGTTGTCCTGAGCTCACGGCCTCCACACTCACCTGAACAAACACAACAAACTGTTAGCCGCAGGTGCTAGCATTAGCCGCTAACGAGGGGGAGGAGCTGAGTCTGCCCCGCGACTGAGGGCGGGACCGAGTGGACGAGGGGGAGGAGCCGAGTCTGCCCCGCGACTGAGGGCGGGACCGAGTGGACGAGGGGGAGGAGTCGAGTCTGCCACGCGACTGAGGGCGGGACCGAGTGGACGAGGGGGAGGAGCCGAGTCTGCCCCGCGACTGAGGGCGGGACCGAGTGGACGAGGGGGAGGAGCCGAGTCTCCCCCGCGACAGAGGCAGGGACCGAGTGGACGAGGGGGAGGAGCCGAGTCTGCCACGCGACTGAGGGCGGGACCGAGTGGACGAGGGGGAGGAGCCGAGTCTGCCACGCGACTGAGGGCGGGACCGAGTGGACGAGGGGGAGGAGCCGAGTCTGCCCCGCGACTGAGGGCGTGACCGAGTGGGCGAGGAGGAGCCGAGTCTGCCCGCGACTGAGGCGGGACCAGTGGGCGAGGAGGAGCGAGTCTGCCCGACTGAGGCGGGACCGAGTGGAGCGAGGAGGAGCCGAGTCTGCCCCGCGACTGAGGGCGGGACCGAGTGGACGAGGGGGAGGAGCCGAGTCTGCCCCGCGACTGAGGGCGGGACCGAGTGGACGAGGGGGAGGAGCCGAGTCTGCCCCGCGACTGAGGGCGGGACCGAGTGGACGAGGGGGAGGAGCCGAGTCTGCCCCGCGACTGAGGGCGGGACCGAGTGGACGAGGGGCGAGAGCGAGCGGGACATTCAGACACGGCCAGTTAGAGGACATTCTACTGTTACCATAGCAACCAGACTGTACACAAGGCCCGCCTCCACACGACAGAAATAACCCGTGATAAGACTTTAAACTGATGACATCACAGACACACAGAAGCCTCTGCTTCTGATTCAGAGCAGACGCTCTACAACAAACATGTGTTTGCTCCAACGAGACCAGGACTAGACCAGGACTAAACCAGGACTGAACCAGGACTAGACCAGGACTAGACCAGGACTGAACCAGGACTGAACCAGGACTAGACCAGGACTAAAGCAGGACTAAACCAGGACTAGACCAGGACTAAACCAGGACTAGACCAGGACTAGACCAGGACTAGACCAGGACTAAACCAGGACTAGACCAGGACTAAAGCAGGACTAAACCAGGACTAGACCAGGACTAAACCAGGACTAGACCAGGACTAAACCAGGACTAAACCAGGACTAGACCAGGACTAGACCAGGACTAAACCAGGACTAGACCAGGACTAGACCAGGACTAAACCAGGACTAAACCAGGACTAGACCAGGACTAGACCAGGACTAAACCAGGACTAGACCAGGACTAAACCAGGACTAAACCAGGACTAGACCAGGACTAGACCAGGACTAAACCAGGACTAGACCAGGACTAGACCAGGACTAAACCAGGACTAGACCAGGACTAAACCAGGACTAAACCAGGACTAGACCAGGACTAAACCAGGACTAAACCAGGACTAGACCAGGACTAAACCAGGACTAGACCAGGACTAGACCAGGACTAGACCAGGACTAAACCAGGACTAGACCAGGACTAAACCAGGACTAAACCAGGACTGAACCAGGACTAGACCAGGACTAAACCAGGACTAGACCAGGACTAGACCAGGACTAAACCAGGACTAGACCAGGACTAAACCAGGACTAGACCAGGACTAGACCAGGACTAAACCAGGACTAAACCAGGACTAGACCAGGACTAGACCAGGACTAAACCAGGACTAAACCAGGACTAAACCAGGACTAAACCAGGACTAAACCAGGACTAAACCAGGACTAAACCAGGACTAGACCAGGACTAAACCAGGACTAAACCAGGACTAAACCAGGACTAGACCAGGACTAGACCAGGACTAGACCAGGACTGAACCAGGACTAGACCAGGACTAAACCAGGACTAGACCGGGACTGAACCAGGACTATACCGGGACTGGACCAGGACTATACCGGGACTAGACCAGGACTAGACCAGGACTAGACCAGGACTAGACCAGGACTGAACCAGGACTATACCGGGACTAGACCAGGACTAGACCAGGACTAGACCAGGACTGAACCAGGACTAGACCAGGACTAAACCAGGACTAGACCAGGACTAAACCAGGACTAGACCAGGACTAAACCAGGACTAAACCAGGACTAGACCAGGACTAAACCAGGACTGAACCAGGACTAAACCAGGACTAGACCAGGACTAGACCAGGACTAAACCAGGACTAAACCAGGTCTAAACCAGGACTAGACCAGGACTAAACCAGGACTAGACCAGGACTAGACCAGGACTAAACCAGGACTAAACCAGGACTAAACCAGGACTAAACCAGGACTAGACCAGGACTAAACCAGGACTAAACCAGGACTAAACCAGGACTAAACCAGGACTAAACCAGGACTAGACCAGGACTAAACCAGGACTAAACCAGGACTAAACCAGGACTAGACCAGGACTAGACCAGGACTAAACCAGGACTAGACCAGGACTAAACCAGGACTAAACCAGGACTAGACCAGGACTAAACCAGGACTAGACCAGGACTAAACCAGGACTAAACCAGGACTAGACCAGGACTAAACCAGGACTAGACCAGGACTAAACCAGGACTAAACCAGGACTGAACCAGGACTAAACCAGGACTAGACCGGGACTGAACCAGACTAGACCAGGACTAGACCAGGACTAAACCGGGACTAGACCAGGACTGAACCGGGACTGAGACCAGGACTGAACCAGGACTAAACCAGGACTAGACCAGGACTAGACCAGGACTAGACCAGGACTAGACCAGGACTAGACCAGGACTAAACCAGGACTAAACCAGGACTAGACCAGGACTAAACCAGGACTAGACCAGGACTAGACCAGGACTAGACCAGGACTAGACCAGGACTAAACCAGGACTAGACCAGGACTAGACCAGGACTAGACCGGGACTAGACCAGGACTAGACCGGGACTAGACCAGGACTAGACCAGGACTAGACCAGGACTAGACCAGGACTAGACCAGGACTAGACCAGGACTAAACCAGGACTAGACCAGGACTAGACCAGGACTAGACCAGGACTAAACCAGGACTAGACCAGGACTAGACCAGGACTAAACCAGGACTAAACCAGGTCTAAACCAGGACTAGACCAGGACTAGACCAGGACTAGACCAGGACTAGACCAGGACTAGACCAGGACTAAACCAGGACTAGACCAGGACTAAACCAGGACTAGACCAGGACTAAACCAGGACTAAACCAGGACTAGACCAGGACTAAACCAGGACTAGACCAGGACTAAACCAGGACTAGACCAGGACTAGACCAGGACTAAACCAGGACTAAACCAGGGTCTAAACCAGGACTAGACCAGGACTAAACCAGGACTAGACCGGGACTAGACCAGGACTAAACCAGGACTAAACCAGGCCTAAACCAGGACTAAACCAGGACTAGACCAGGACTAAACCAGGACTAAACCAGGACTAGACCAGGACTAAACCAGGACTAAACCAGGACTAGACCAGGACTAGACCAGGACTAAACCAGGACTAGACCAGGACTAAACCAGGACTAAACCAGGACTAAACCAGGACTAGACCAGGACTAGACCAGGACTAGACCAGGACTAGACCAGGACTAGACCAGGACTAGACCAGGACTAGACCAGGACTAGACCAGGACTAAACCAGGACTAAACCAGGACTAAAGCAGGACTAAAGCAGGACTAAAGCAGGACTGAACCAGGTCTAAACCAGGACTAAACCTGGACTAAACCAGGACTAAACCAGGTCTAAACCAGGTCTAAACCAGGTCTAAACCAGGACTAAGAGGGTCTAAACCAGGACTAAGCGGGTCTAGACCCGGTCCACAGGGGTTGTAGACCCGGTCCACAGCGGGTCTAGACCCGGTCCACAGCACTCAGGTCTAGACCCGGTCCACAGGGGGCTGCACTGAGCGCGTGCAGACTTGTATGAAGAGACTCTGATTGAAACAAAAGCCAATCACAAACTATAATTAAAGCCGCAAGCGGCATCGAACGGCCCTCGCGGGCCGCGCTCGTCGTACTCCGCTCTCGCAAGTCGCTGCAAATGGCGCTGACGCGCCCTCATCCTTTCCTTTACTGGGGCTTTGTGGTGGAACAAAGCTGTGTCCCAAAACTGCTGTTATGAATGGGAACAAATGTTGCCAATAGTTGTGGCTCCGCCGCATGGATACCGTAACAGTTGTTCGGAAGATTTGGATAACTTTTGGTGTCACACTCCTGAAGATGATTTTCACCAAATTTCAGGTTGATCGGGCTTACGCCCGAGGACGAGTTCGTTAAAGTACAAAGTTTAATTTGAGAGATTTTGAGATTTTCCCATAGGAATAACATGGGATGTTTCTGTCATTTGTACAAGTTTGGGCCATTTTCGCGGCTTCGCCGCACAGAGACCGTAATACCTATCCCTATAATTTGGATAACTTTTGGTGCCCCACTCTTCAGGATGATGTCCACCAAATTTCAGGTCGGTCGGGCTTGCGCCCGAGGAGGAGTTCGTTAAAATGCGTAGTGAAAAAATATCAAAATTTGAGACAATTTTCGATTTTCCCATAGGAATAACATGGGACGTTTCGGTCATTGGTACGGCTTCGCCGTCCAAAATACGACATGGGTCTGATTGGCTTTTTTGATCGGTAGGCCAAAATGGAATTTTGTGCAAAATTTGAAAAAATTCTAAAAAACTAAATTTTTAGCTCCCCATACAAAAAGTTTTTTCACTCTGTAGGGGGCGCTATTGCGCCAAATGAAAAAATTCCACCTAAAGTAGGTCCAGGCAAGAAAGTTCTACAACCTATTAAAATTTGGGCATAATCGGACTTGTTTTGCCAAAACGGGAGCATTTTTAAAATTTTGAGAATGTAAAAAATTGTCGGTCAACTTTGTGGCTGCGCCGCGCAGAAACCATAAAAGATATTTAAACGAATTGGATAACTTTAGATGCCCCACTTGTGTAGAGCATGTGCAGCGATTTTGAGTGCGATGGGCGAAACGCCCTAGGAGGAGTTCGTTAAAGTTCGACGTGAGCAAAAACGCTGAGTCAGCATTTCGGAACTTTAAATCCAATATGGCGGCCATACGGTGAGTCAGGGGGCGTGGCCATAATAATATTTTTTTTTAGTCCTCAGGAGAGGAATGCGTGTTCTGAATTTTGTGTCTGTACGACAAAGTTGACGTCGGGACGCCTCCCATAGGCGCAATGTATTTTGAGTTTTGTGGGTGGCGCTGTCGCGCCATTTTTTTCCCCCCAAACATGACACCTATAAAAAGCAAAATTTTTCGCCGATTCTGAATTTTGGGCAAAATTTGGTGAGTTTTTGAGCATGTTCAGGGGGTCAAATTAAAGCTCAAAGCGCAGAAGAAAAAAAAAAAAAAAAAAAAACAATAATAATATTTTTAGCAAAAACAATATATCCGTTTTACTGGGATCAACATATTATAGGTTTTTTGAAAGCTCTGACCCTTGCGCACGTCGCCATGGGGTCAAATTTGGATTACTGCGCGCGAAAGTTCGCCAAGACAGTTGCAACGATGCCTTCGGCATCGTTGCAACTGTCTCGAGCTGTTCTTGAACAATAGGCCCTACGCCCTGTAGGGGCTCGGGCCTAATTACACACATCCCATAATACTGAGCCCAGGTGAGGCTCGTTAGGGTCTCCACGACAACCAGGGGCTTAACGAGCCTCGCGCATAGTCCGGGTTTAGTCCTGGTTTAGTTCTGCCTTTTTATTCAGGTTTTATCTCCTGTTCTTGGTGCTTGTGTTTTTTTTTTTTTGTGTTTTTTCTGTTCTGTTTTATAAACGTAAAAACTAGAAAGAAAGAAAGAAAGAAAGAAAAAAAGAAAGAAAGAGAGAAAGAAAGAAAGAGAGAAAGAGAGAAAGAGAGAAAGAAAGAGAGAAAGAGAGAAAGAAAGAAAGAAAGAGAGAAAGAAAGAAAGAAAGAAAGAGAGAAAGAAAGAAAGAGACGATGCATAAAAAGTAAAGTTCTTGTGCGTCTTTCAGAGTTTTCTGGGACAAAGGTGCAACAGGAAACAAGAGAATGACAGGAAGTGGAACTGGAGCAGAGGGAGGGACTTCCTGTCTGACCGACCACAGACAGGCTCATGTGTCCAGCTAAACATGGAACTAACATGGAGCTAACATGGTGCTAAACATGGAGCTAACATGGAGCTAACATGGAGCTAACGTGGTGCTAAACATGGAGCTAAAATGGAGCTAACATGGAGCTAACATGGTACTAAACATGGAGCTAAAATGGAGCTAACATAGTGCTAACATGGTGCTAAACATGGTGCTAAACATGGAGCTAACATGGAGCTAACATGGTGCTAAACATGGAGCTAACATGGAGCTAAAATGGAGCTAACATGGAGCTAACATGGAGCTAACATGGAGCTAACATGGAGCTAAACATGGAGCTAACATGGTGCTAAACATGGTGCTAAACATGGAGCTAACATGGAGCTAAACATGGAGCTAACATGGTGCTAAACATGGTGCTAAACATGGAGCTAACATGGAGCTAAAATGGAGCTAAAATGGAGCTAACATGGTGCTAAACATGGAGCTAAAATGGAGCTAAAATGGAGCTAACATGGTACTAAACATGGAGCTAAAATGGAGCTAAAATGGAGCTAACATGGTGCTAAACATGGAGCTAACATGGAGCTAACGTGGCGCTAAACATGGAGCTAACATGATGCTAACATGGTGCTAAACATGGAGCTAACATGGTGCTAAAATAGAGCTAACATGGAGCTAACATGGTGCTAAAATGGTGCTAAACATGGAGCTAACATGGAGCTAACGTGGTGCTAAACATGGAGCTAACATGGAGCTAACATGGAGCTAACATGTTGCTAAACATGGAGCTAAAATGGAGCTAAAATGGAGCTAACATGGTGCTAAACATGGAGCTAAAATGGAGCTAAAATGGTGCTAAACATGGAGCTAACATGGAGCTAAAATGGAGCTAACATGGTGCTAACGTGGTGCTAAACATGGAGCTAACATGGAGCTAACGTGGCGCTAAACATGGAGCTAACATGATGCTAACATGGTGCTAAACATGGAGCTAACACGGAGCTAACATGGAGCTAACATGGAGCTAAAATGGAGCTAAAATTGTGCTAAACATGGAGCTAACATGGAGCTAACATGGTGCTAACATGGTGCTAAACATGGAGCTAACATGGTGCTAACATGGTGCTAAACATGGAGCTAACATGGAGCTAACATGGAGCTAACATGGAGCTAAAATTGAGCTAACATGGTGCTAAACATGGAGCTAACATGGTGCTAACATGGTGCTAAACATGGAGCTAACATGGAGCTAAAATGGAGCTAAAATGGAGCTAACATGGTGCTAAACATGGAGCTAACATGGAGCTAACGTGGTGCTAAACATGGAGCTAACATGGAGCTAACATGGAGCTAACATGTTGCTAAACATGGAGCTAAAATGGAACTAAAATGGAGCTAACATGGAGCTAACATGGAGCTAAAATGGAGCTAACATGGAGCTAACATGGAGCTAACATGGTGCTAAACATGGAGCTAACATGGAGCTAACATGGAGCTAACATGGAGCTAAACATGGAGCTAACATGGAGCTAACATGGTGCTAAACATGGAGCTAAACATGGTGCTAAAATGGTGCTAAACATGGAGCTAACATGGAGCTAACGTGGTGCTAAACATGGAGCTAACATGGAGCTAACATGGAGCTAACATGTTGCTAAACATGGAGCTAAAATGGAGCTAAAATGGAGCTAACATGGTGCTAAACATGGAGCTAAAATGGAGCTAAAATGGTGCTAAACATGGAGCTAACATGGAGCTAAAATGGAGCTAAAATGGAGCTAACATGGTTCTAAACATGGAGCTAACATGGAGCTAACGTGGCGCTAAACATGGAGCTAACATGATGCTAACATGGTGCTAAACATGGAGCTAACACGGAGCTAACATGGAGCTAACATGGAGCTAAAATGGAGCTAAAATTGTGCTAAACATGGAGCTAACATGGAGCTAACGTGGTGCTAACATGGTGCTAAACATGGAGCTAACATAGTGCTAACATGGTGCTAAACATGGAGCTAACATGGAGCTAACATGGAGCTAACATGGAGCTAAAATTGAGCTAACATGGTGCTAAACATGGAAACATGGAGCTAAAATGGAACTAAAATGGAGCTAACATGGAGCTAACATGGAGCTAAAATGGAGCTAACATGGAGCTAACATGGAGCTAACATGGTGCTAAACATGGAGCTAACATGGAGCTAACATGGAGCTAACATGGAGCTAAACATGGAGCTAACATGGAGCTAACATGGTGCTAAACATGGAGCTAAACATGGTGCTAACATGGAGCTAACATGGAGCTAACATGGTGCTAAACATGGAGCTAACATGGAGCTAACATGGAGCTAACATGTTGCTAAACATGGAGCTAAAATGGAGCTAAAATGGAGCTAACATGGTGCTAAACATGGAGCTAAAATGGAGCTAAAATGGTGCTAAACATGGAGCTAACATGGAGCTAAAATGGAGCTAAAATGGAGCTAACATGGTTCTAAACATGGAGCTAACATGGAGCTAACGTGGCGCTAAACATGGAGCTAACATGATGCTAACATGGTGCTAAACATGGAGCTAACACGGAGCTAACATGGAGCTAACATGGAGCTAAAATGGAGCTAAAATTGTGCTAAACATGGAGCTAACATGGAGCTAACGTGGTGCTAACATGGTGCTAAACATGGAGCTAACATTGTGCTAACATGGTGCTAAACATGGAGCTAACATGGAGCTAACATGGAGCTAACATGGAGCTAAAATTGAGCTAACATGGTGCTAAACATGGAGCTAACATGGTGCTAACATGGTGCTAAACATGGAGCTAACATGGAGCTAAAATGGAGCTAAAATGGAGCTACCATGGTGCTAAACATGGAGCTAACATGGAGCTAACGTGGCGCTAAACATGGAGCTAACATGGAGCTAACGTGGTGCTAAACATGGAGCTAACACGGAGCTAACATGGAGCTAAAATGGAGCTAAAATGGTGCTAAACATGGAGCTAACATGGAGCTAACGTGGTGCTAAACATGGAGCTAACATGGAGCTAACATGGAGCTAACATGTTGCTAAACATGGAGCTAAAATGGAACTAAAATGGAGCTAACATGGAGCTAACATGGAGCTAACATGGAGCTAAAATGGAGCTAACATGGAGCTAACATGGAGCTAACATGGTGCTAAACATGGAGCTAAAATGGAGCTAACATGGAGCTAACATGGAGCTAAACATGGAGCTAACATGGAGCTAACATGGTGCTAAACATGGAGCTAAACATGGTGCTAACATGGAGCTAACATGGAGCTAAACAGGGTGAGGGTTCGGTTGTTTCTCGCAGACAAACGCCGGCTCCTTTAAAGCTCAGGTGTGTGGTTTTCATAAAGTCGTACCTGGTAATAGTTTGGCCAGAAGGTGGAGACGGCGAGCTCCAGCGGTTTCCAGGAGTGAAAGGACGGCCCGGAGGAGTTAAAGACCGGGATCCCGACCGGACTGGAGTTCTCTGAGGAACAAACAACATGCCTGGTGTTAGTCTGGACCCTTTTAGTCCTGGTTTTGGTTCTGGTCCTGGTCCGGTCCTGGTCCTGGTTTTGGTTCTGGTCCTGGTCCGGTCCTGGTCCTGGTTTTGGTTCTGGTCCTGGTCCGGTCCGGTCCAGGTCCTGGTCCTGGTCCTGGTCCTGGTCCTGGTATGGTCCAGTCCTGGTCCTGGTCCTGGTCCTGGTCCTGGTCCTGGTCCTGGTCCTGGTCCAGTCCTGGTCTCTCGTCTCTCGTCTCGGTCCTGGTCTCGTCTCTCGTCTCGGTCCTGGTCCTGGTCCTGGTCTCGTCTCTGGTCCTGGCCCTGGCCCTGGTCCTGGTCCTGGTCCTGGTCCTGGTCTGGTCCTGGTCCTGGTCCTGGTCCTGGTCCTGGTCTGGTCTGGTCCTGGTCTCTCGTCTCGTCTCTCGTCTCGGTCCTGGTCCTGGTCTCTGGTCCTGGTCCTGGTCCTGTCCTGGTCCTGGCCCTGGTCCTGGTCCTGGTCCAGTCCTGGTCCTGGTCCTGGTCCTGGCCCTGGCCCTGGTCCTGGTCCAGTCCTGGTCCTGGTCCTGGTCCTGGTCTCGTCTCTGGTCCTGGTCCTGTCCTGGCCCTGGCACAGGACCAGGCCCAGGTCCTGGTCCAGTCCTGGTCCTGGTCCTGGTCCTGGTCCTGGTCCAGTCCTGGTCCTGGTCCTGGTCCTGGTCCTGGTCCAGGTCCTGGTCCAGTCCTGGTCCTGGTCCTGGTCCTGGTCCTGGTCCTGGTCCAGTCCTGGTCTCTCGTCTCTCGTCTCGGTCCTGGTCTCGTCTCTCGTCTCGGTCCTGGTCCTGGTCCTGGTCTCGTCTCTGGTCCTGGCCCTGGCCCTGGTCCTGGTCCTGGTCCTGGTCCTGGTCTGGTCCTGGTCCTGGTCCTGGTCCTGGTCCTGGTCTGGTCTGGTCCTGGTCCTGGTCTCTCGTCTCTCGTCTCTCGTCTCGGTCCTGGTCCTGGTCTCTGGTCCTGGTCCTGGTCCTGTCCTGGTCCTGGCCCTGGTCCTGGTCCTGGTCCAGTCCTGGTCCTGGTCCTGGTCCTGGCTCTGGGCACCTGGACCTGGTCCAGTCCTGGTCCTGGTCCTGGTCCTGGTCTCGTCTCTGGTCCTGGTCCTGTCCTGGCCCTGGCCCTGGCCCTGGCCCTGGTCCTGGTCCAGTCCTGGTCCTGGTCCTGGTCGTCCTGGTCCTGGTCCAGTCCTGGTCCTGGTCCTGGTCCTGGTCCTGGTCCAGGTCCTGGTCCAGTCCTGGTCCTGGTCCTGGTCCTGGTCCTGGTCCTGGTCCTGGTCTCTCGTCTCTCGTCTCTCGTCTCGGTCCTGGTCTCGTCTCTGGTCCTGGTCCTGGTCCAGTCCTGGTCCTGGTCCTGGTCTCTCGTCTCTCGTCTCTCGTCTCGGTCCTGGTCCTGGTCTCGTCTCTGGTCCTGGCCCTGGTCCTGGTCCAGTCCTGGTCCTGGTCCAGTCCTGGTCCTGGTCCTGGTCTCTCGTCTCTCGTCTCTCGTCTCTGGTCCTGGTCCTGGTCCAGTCCTGGTCCTGGTCCTGGTCCTGGTCTCTCGTCTCTCGTCTCGGTCCTGGTCTCGTCTCTGGTCCTGGTCCTGGTCCAGTCCTGGTCCCCTGGTCCTGGTCCTGGTCCTGGTCTCTCGTCTCTCGTCTCTCGTCTCGGTCCTGGTCTCGTCTCTGGTCCTGGTCCTGGTCCAGTCCTGGTCCTGGTCCTGGTCCTGGTCCTGGTCCAGGTCCTGGTCCAGTCTCTGGTCTCTGGTCTCTGGTCCTGGTCCTGGTCCTGGTCCTGGTCTCTCGTCTCTCGTCTCTCGTCTCGGTCCTGGTCTCGTCTCTGGTCCTGGTCCTGGTCCTGGTCCTGGTCTCTCGTCTCTCGTCTCTCGTCTCGGTCCTGGTCCTGGTCTCGTCTCTGGTCCTGGCCCTGGTCCTGGTCCAGTCCTGGTCCTGGTCCAGTCCTGGTCCTGGTCCTGGTCTCTCGTCTCTCGTCTCTCGTCTCTGGTCCTGGTCCTGGTCCAGTCCTGGTCCTGGTCCTGGTCCTGGTCCTGGTCTCTCGTCTCTCGTCTCTCGTCTCTCGTCTCTGGTCCTGGTCCTGGTCCAGGTCCTGGTCCAGTCCTGGTCCTGGTCCTGGTCCTGGTCCTGGTCTCTCGTCTCTCGTCTCTCGTCTCTCGTCTCTCGTCTCGGTCCTGGTCCTGGTCTCGTCTCTGGTCCTGGCCCTGGTCCTGGTCCTGGTCCTGGTCCAGTCCTGGTCCAGTCCTGGTCCTGGTCCTGGTCCTGGTCCTGGTCCTGGTCCTGGTCCTGTACCTGTCACGTAGACGTTCATGGTGGTCGTGCTGTAGAAGTTGAAGCTGATGCAGTGGGTGTCGTTCTCCTTCAGAACAGGTAAAAGCACCTGAGCTCGCTGACCAATCAGACGGCCCGAAGTGTTGGCCACCAGGAAGGGGGCGGAGCCTGCGGAGGAGACAGGAAGTACAGGTTAGATAGTTCCTCATGTGCCTGGAGGAACTGTCCCTCTTCTCGTGCTGGTGCGCGCTCCTCGTGGATACATGACGTGAACTACACCAGGAACTACACCAGGAACTACACCAGGAACTACACCATGAACTACACCAGGAACCAAGAACCACACCATGAACTACACCAGGAACTACACCAGGAACTACACCAGGAACTACACCAGGAACCAAGAACCACACCATGAACTACACCAGGAACCAAGAACTACATCAGGAACTACACCAGGAACCAAGAACTACACCAGGAAGCAAGAACTATACCAAGAACTACACCATGAACCAAGAACTACACCGGGACCTACACCAGGAACCAAGAACTACACCAGGAACCAAGAACTACACCGGGAACTACACCAGGAACCAAGAACTACACCAGGAACCAAGAGCTACACCGGGAACTACACCAAGAACCAAGAACGACACCAGGAACTACACCAGGAACTACACCAGGAACCAAGAACTACACCAGGAACTACACCATGAACTACACCAGGAACCAAGAACCACACCATGAACTACACCAGGAACTACACCAGGAACTACACCAGGAACCAAGAACCACACCATGAACTACACCAGGAACCAAGAACTACATCAGGAACTACACCAGGAACCAAGAACTACACCAGGAAGCAAGAACTATACCAAGAACTACACCATGAACCAAGAACTACACCGGGACCTACACCAGGAACCAAGAACTACACCAGGAACCAAGAACTACACCGGGAACTACACCAGGAACCAAGAACTACACCAGGAACCAAGAGCTACACCGGGAACTACACCAAGAACCAAGAACGACACCAGGAACTACACCAGGAACTACACCAGGAACCAAGAACTACACCAGGAACTACACTAGGAACTACACCAGGAACTACACCAGGAACTACACCAGGAACCAAGAACTACACCAGGAACTACACCGGGAACCAAGAACTACACCAGGAACCAAGAACTACACCAGGAACTACACTAGGAACTACACCAGGAACCACACCATGAACTACACCAGGAACTACACCAGGAAGCAAGAACTATACCAAGAACTACACCAGGAACCAAGAACTACACCAGGAACTACACTAGGAACTACACCAGAAACCAAGAACTACACCAGGAACTACACCAGGAACCAAGAACTACACCAGGAACTACACCAGGAACTACACCGGGAACCAAGAACTACACCAGGAACCAAGAACTACACCAGGAACTACACTAGGAACTACACCAGCAACAAAGAACTACACCAGGAACTACACCAGAAACCAAGAACTACACCAAGAACTACACCAGAAACCAAGAACTACACCAGAAACCAAGAACTACACCAGGAACCAGGAACTACACCAGGAACTACACCGGGAACCAAGAACTACACCAGGAACCAAGAACTACACCAGGAACTACCCCGGGACAGATACAGGTTCGCACCAAAAACACATTTGGACTCAAACCAGGATCAAACTATCGACATTTTATTTAATAATAAAATAATAAAACCGACTTTAGTCCTGGTTTGGTCCTGGTTTGGTCCTGGTTTAGTCCTGGTTTGGTCCTGGTTCAGTCCTGGTTCAGTCCTGGTTTAGTCCTGGTTTAGTCCTGGTTCAGTCCTGGTTCAGTCCTGGTTTAGACCTGGTTTAGACCTGGTTTAGTCCTGGTTCAGTCCTGGTTCAGTCCTGGTTCAGTCCTGGTTCAGTCCTGGTTCAGTCCTGGTTCAGTCCTGGTTTAGACCTGGTTTAGACCTGGTTTAGTCCTGGTTTAGTCCTGGTTTAGTCCTGGTTTAGTCCTGGTCTAGACCTGGTCTAGACCTGGTCTAGACCTGGTTTAGTCCTGGTTTAGTCCTGGTTTAGACCTGGTTTAGTCCTGGTTTAGTCCTGGTTTAGACCTGGTTTAGACCTGGTTTAGTCCTGGTTTAGTCCTGGTTTAGTCCTGGTTTAGTCCTGGTTTAGTCCTGGTTTAGTCCTGGTTTAGTCCTGGTTTAGACCTGGTTTAGTCCTGGTTTAGTCCTGGTTTAGACCTGGTTTAGACCTGGTTTAGTCCTGGTTCAGTCCTGGTTCAGTCCTGGTTCAGTCCTGGTTCAGTCCTGGTTCAGTCCTGGTTCAGTCCTGGTTCAGTCCTGGTTCATAACTCTGTGTTTACTGCCTTTAGACCCAGTTTAGACCTGGATTAGTCCAGGTTTAGTCCAGTTTAAGTCCTGGTTTAGTCCAGGTTTAGTCCAGTTTAAATCCAGGTTTAGTAGGTGGTTTAGTCCAGTTTAAATCCTGGTTTAGTCCAGTTTAAGTCCAGGTTTAGTCCAGTTTAAGTCCTGGTTTAGTCCTGGTTTAGTCCACTTTAAGTCCTGGTTTAGTCCAGGTTTAGTCCACTTTAAATCCTGGTTTAGTCCTGGTTTAGTCCACTTTAAGTCCTGGTTTAGTCCTGGTTTAGTCCACTTTAAGTCCTGGTTTAGTCCAGGTTTAGTCCACTTTAAATCCTGGTTTAGTCCTGGTTTAGTCCACTTTAAGTCCTGGTTTAGTCCAGGTTTAGTCCACTTTAAATCCAGGTTTAGTTCTGGTTTAGTCCTGGTTTAGTCCTGGTTTAGTCCTGGTTTAGACCTGGTTTAGACCTGGTTTAGACCTGGTTTAGACCTGGTTTAGACCTGGTCTAGTCCAGGTTTAGTCCAGGTTTAGTCCAGGTTTAGTCCACTTTAAATCCTGGTTTAGTCCAGGTTTAGTCCTGGTTTAGTCCAGGTTTTGTCCAGTTTAAATCCAGGTTTAGTTCTGGTTTAGTCCTGGTTTAGTCCTGGTTTAGTCCTGGTTTAGACCTGGTTTAGACCTGGTTTAGTCCAGGTTTAGTCCAGGTTTAGTCCAGGTTTAGTCCAGGTTTAGTCCTGGTTTAGTCCAGGTTTAGTCCTGGTTTAGTCCAGGTTTAGTCCAGGTTTAGTCCAGGTTTAATCCTGGTTTAGTCCTGGTTTAGTCCAGGTTTAGTCCAGTTTAAGTCCAGGTTTAGTCCACTTTAAATCCAGGTTTAGTCCAGTTTAAGTCCAGGTTTAGTCCAGGTTTAGTCCAGTTTTAATCCTGGTTTAGTCCAGGTTTAGTCCTGGTTTAGTCCAGGTTTAGTCCAGGTTTAGTCCACTTTAAATCCAGGTTTAGTCCTGGTTTAGTCCTGGTTTAGTCCTGGTTTAGTCCTGGTTTAGACCTGGTTTAGACCTGGTTTAGTCCAGGTTTAGTCCACTTTAAGTCCAGGTTTAGTCCAGTTTAAATCCTGGGTTAGTCCTTATCCTTTGGCTGACAGGTGCATGCTGGGAAGTGTAGTTTGTGGGGTTTAAGTGATGACAGGTGCATTCTGGGAAGTGCAGTTCGTCTGCTGTAAATGATGGCTTTAATTACCGCTCTTTGATTGGACGGCGCTTTGTGCTCTGAGTAACGACTCGCTTTAAAAGAAGCCGCTGACGAATGAGAATGTAGCGTCACTAAATCACACGACCAATCAGGCGCGAGACAAGCAGCGAGGACACGAGCGGCGCTTAAGCACGAGTTATGGGCCGCGGCCGAGGACACGAGAGAGGAAACGAGGAGGGGAGGAGGAGAGGAGGAGAGGAGAGGAGGAGAGAAGAGGGGAGGAGAGGAGAGGAGGAGGAGAGGAGAGGAGAGAGGAGAGGAGGAGAGGAGAGAAGAGAGGAGGAGAGAAGAGGGGAGGAGAGGAGGAGAGAGGAGAGGAGAGGAGAGGAGGAGAGGAGAGGAGGAGAGGAGAGGAGAGAGGAGGAGGAGAGGAGAGGAGAGGAGAGGAGAGGAGAGGAGAGAGAGAGAGGGAGAGGGACAGAGGGAGAGAGGAGAGGAGAGAGGAGAGAGGAGAGAGGAGAGGACAGAGGAGAGAGGAGAGAGAGAGGAGAGAGAGAGAGGGAGAGGGAGAGAGAGAGAGAGGGACAGGGAGGAGAGGAGGAGAGGAGAGAGGGAGAGGAGGAGAGAAGAGGAGGAGAGAGAGAGGAGAGGAGAGGAGAGAGGAGAGAGAGGGAGAGAGGAGAGGGAGGAGAGGAGAGAGAGGAGGAGAGGAGAGAGGAGAGAAGAGGGGAGGAGAGGAGAGAGGAGGAGAGGAGAGGAGAGAAGAGGAGGAGAGAAGAGGGGAGGAGAGGAGAGAGGAGAGGAGGAGAGAAGAGGAGGAGAGGAGGAGAGGAGAGAAGAGGGGAGGAGAGGAGAGAGGAGGGGAGGAGGAGAGGAGAGGAGGAGAGAGAGAGAGGAGAGGAGGAGAGGAGGAGAGAAGAGGGAGGAGGAGGAGAGAGGATGACATAAAGAGGAGGAGAGGAGATGATGATAGGACCACCACACCACTCAAATGGCCACCAACACCACCACTACCACCACACCACCACTACCGCGTCACTCACCTCACACTCACTCACCACCACCAGTCACCCACCACCTACCACTCGCCAATACCGTCACCACCACCACCACCACCACCACACCACACCACCACCGTACCACCACCACCACCACACCAAATAATGTCCACCACCAATTCACCAACACCACCACCACTGACCACCACACCAATGACCACCACCAATACCACCACCACCAACAATACCAACACTACCACCACTCACCACCACACTGGCCAATGCTCACCACTACTCACCACCAATACCACGATCACTCACTCACTGGCCACCACCACACCAATACTCTCACTCAATACTGTCACCACACTGACACTCACTCACTCACTCACTACCACTACACCTCTTCTCCATTACCACACCACTGACCACTCAATACTACCATGGCCAATACTACTACTACTACCACTGGTTACCACATTACTTTTTCATTACACTACTACAGCTTACTTTACTCATTACCATTATACTTTACTTTATTACCATTACTACTACTACTACGATTATTACTTATTACTACTGGCTACATACACTACATTAATGACATAAAACATTACCATACTATTATTACACATTATCATTTCACATTTACATTTAATATTTATTACTATTATTTATTATTTATTAATATTATTTATTTTCAAGCACCACGTCACTACCGCCACCAACACACCACGCCACTACTACCACGCCACCACCACCCCACTACCACCACTCACCACGCCACCAATACCACCACCACCACCACCACCACCACCTGGCCACCACCACCAAATTACCACCACTGGGGTCACCACCACCACCAATCACACCACCGCCACGACCACCACTACCACCACCACTACACCACCACTACCACACACTGGCCACTGGGCCACCACTCACGCCACTCCGCCCACTGGGTCACGCACCACCACCACCACGTCACCACCAATACCACCACTCACACCACCACACTGGGTCACCGCCCGCCACTCACCACACCACCACGACCACCACTACCACTACAATGTCACTACCACTCACACTACCACTACCACTACACCAATACTACACAAACACTACCACACTACTACTTCACTACTACTTTACCATTACTTTACTCAATACTACTACACTACTACAAAATTACTACTCACACTCATTACTTACTACTACTACTACTTTACTACTACTACATTACACACATTTTGACATTTACGACATTACTGATTTTACTTACTACAAACATTTTTACTACACAGCGACGATACATTTACATTTGATGACATAAAAATTATTTGATGACATTTACATATTTATTTACTTACTACTTTATGACATTGGGACATATTTAAGATGATAGAGAGGAGAGAGGAGGAGAGAAGAGGGAGGAGAGGAGGGAGAGGGAGAGAGGAGAGGAGGAGAGAGAGGAGAGAGGAGAGGAGAGGAGAGAGGAGAGGAGGAGAGAGAGTGGAGAGAGGAGGAGAGGAGAGAGGAGAGAGGAGAGGAGGAGAGAGGAGAGGAGAGAGGAGAGGAGGAGAGAGAGAGGAGAGGAGGAGAGAGGAGAGGGGAGGAGAGGAGGAGGAGAGAGGAGAGGAGGAGAGAGAGGGAGAGAGGAGGAGGAGGAGAGGAGGAGAGAGGAGAGAGAGAGAGAGGAGGGGAGGGGAGAGGAGAGGAGAGGGAGGGAGGAGAGAGGAGAGAGAGGAGAGGAGGAGAGGGAGGAGAGAGGAGTGAGAGGGAGGAGAGAGGAGAGGAGAGAGGAGAGAGGAGAGGAGAGGAGGAGAGGAGGAGAGAGAGAGGAGAGAGGAGAGGAGAGGAGGAGAGGAGAGAGGAGAGGAGAGGAGAGAGGAGAGAGAGGAGAGGAGAGAGGAGAGGAGGAGAGAGAGGAGAGAGGAGAGGAGAGAGGAGAGGAGGAGAGAGGAGGAGAGGAGGAGATGAACGAGGAGAGGAGAGGAGGAGAGGAGAGGAGGAGAGGAGGAGAGGAGACGAGACGAGGAGATGAACAAGGAGAGAGGAGAGGAGGAGACGAGGAGAGGAGAGGAGGAGAGGAGAGGAGGAGAGGAGAGAGAGGAGGAGAGGAGAGGAGGAGAGGAGGAGGAGAGGAGGGGAAGAAGAGATTAAATGAGTAAACGAGGGAATAAGGAGAGGAAACGAGGCGTGACGCGAGGAGACAGGAGACATGTGAGGAACATAAACAGAGAGTAATGGGACACAGCCGAGCGTGAAGGAAGTGTCCATGAAGAACAGGACTAAACCAGGACTAAACCAGGACTAAACCAGGACTAAAGCAGGATTAAACCAGGACTAAACCAGGACTAAAGCAGGACTAAACCAGGTCTAAACCAGGACTAAACCAGGACTAAAGCAGGACTAAAGCAGGACTAAACCAGGTCTAAACCAGGACTAAACCAGGACTAAAACAGGTCTAAACCAGGTCTAAACCAGGACTAAACCAGGACTAGACCAGGTCTAAACCAGGACTAAACCAGGACTAAAGCAGGACTAAACCAGGACTAAACCAGGACTAAACCAGGACTAAACCAGGTCTAAACCAGGATTAAACCAGGACTAAACCAGGACTAAACCAGGTCTAAACCAGGACTAAACCAGGTCTAAACCAGGTCTAAACCAGGACTAAACCAGGACTAAACCAGGACTAAACTAGGACTGAACCAGGACTGAACCAGGACTGAACCAGGACTAAACCAGGTCTAAACCAGGTCTAAACCAGGACTAAACCAGGACTAAACCAGGACTAAACAAGGACTTAACCAGGACTGAACCAGGACATAACCAGGACTAAACCAGGTCTAAACCAGGACTAAACCAGGACAAAACCAGGACTAAACCAGGACTAAACCAGGACTAAACCAGGACTAAACCAGGACTAAACCAGGTCTAAACCAGGTCTAAACCAGGTCTAAACCAGGACTAAACCAGGTCTAAACCAGGACTAAACCAGGACTAAACCAGGACTGAACCAGGTCTAAAGCAGGACTAAACCAGGACTAAACCAGGACTAAACCAGGACTAAACCAGGACTAAACTAGGTCTAAACCAGGTCTAAACCAGGACTAAACCAGGACTAGACCAGGACTAAACCAGGATTAAACCAGGTCTAAACCAGGTCTAAACCAGGACTAAACCAGGACTAAACCAGGACTAAACCAGGACTAAACCAGGTCTAAACCAGGACTAAACCAGGACTAAACCAGGACTAAACCAGGACTAAACCAGGACTAAACCAGGACTAAACCAGGTCTAAAGCAGGACTAAACCAGGACTGAACCAGGTCTAAAGCAGGACTAAACCAGGACTAAACCAGGACTAAACCAGGACTAAAGCAGGACTAAACCAGGACTAAACCAGGTCTAAACCAGGTTTAAACCAGGACTGAACCAGAACTGAACCAGGACTGAACCAGAACTGAACCAGGTCTAAACCAGGACTAAACCAGGACTAAAACAGGACTAAACCAGGTCTAAACCAGGACTAAACCAGGACTAGACCAGGACTAAACCAGGATTAAACCAGGACTAAACCAGGACTAAACCAGGACTAAACCAGGACTAAACCAGGACTAAACCAGGACTAAACCAGGACTAAACCAGGTCTAAACCAGGACTAAACCAGGACTAAACCAGGACTAAACCAGGACTAAACCAGGACTAAACCAGGTCTAAACCAGGACTAAACCAGGACTAAACCAGGACTAAACCAGGACTAAACCAGGACTAAACCAGGACTAGACCAGGTCTAAACCAGGACTAAACCAGGACTAAACCAGGGCTGAACCAGGACTGAACCAGGACTGAACCAGGTCTAAACCAGGACTAAACCAGGACTAAAGCAGGACTAAACCAGGACTAAACCAGGTCTAAACCAGGTTTAAACCAGGACTGAACCAGAACTGAACCAGGACTGAACCAGGACTGAACCAGGGCTGAACCAGGACTGAACCAGAACTGAACCAGGTCTAAACCAGGACTAAACCAGGACTAAAACAGGACTAAACCAGGTCTAAACCAGGACTAAACCAGGACTAGACCAGGACTAAACCAGGATTAAACCAGGACTAAACCAGGACTAAACCAGGTCTAAACCAGGACTAAACCAGGACTAAACCAGGACTAAACCAGGACAGTGTGTACAGTGTGTGTGTGTACAGTGTGTGTGTGTGTACAGTGTGTGTGTGTGTGTGTGTGTGTGTGTGTGTGTGTGTGTGTGTGTGTGTGTGTGTGTGTGTACAGTGTGTGTGTGTGTGTGTGTGTGTGTGTACAGTGTGTGTGTGTGTTACCTGAGGGGACCCAGGCGCTGGAGGGGCCCCTGTTCTCTCCTTGTTCCCAGTCGAAGTCGTCGTCTCTCGATTGAGAAATGTGACAATCAGAACTCTGCCCCAAACACGCTGTGGACACAAACACAACACACTGGGTTAGTCCTGGTTTAGTCCTGGTTTAGTCCTGGTTTAGACCTGGTTTAGTCCTGGTTTAGTCCTGGTTTAGTTCTCCTTTAGTCCTGGTTTAGTCCTGGTTTAGTCCTGGTTTAGTCCTGGTTTAGTCCTGGTTTAGTCCTGGTTCAGTCCTGGTTTAGTCCTGGTTTAGTCCTGGTTCAGTCCTGGTTTAGTCCTGGTTTAGTCCTGGTTTAGTCCTGGTTCAGTCCTGGTTTAGTCCTGGTTTAGTCCTGGTTCAGTCCTGGTTTAGTCCTGGTTTAGGTCTCCTTCAGTCCTGGTTTAGTCCTGGTTTAGTTCTCCTTTAGTCCAGTCTTAATCCTGGTCTCAGACACAAACAGGAAGTGAGGTCGTCTCCAAAATGTCAGCTGTTTATTGCTGTCGCCGTGGAGATGCCGTCGCCCGGTTACCGCGGCGACAGGCGTGTGCCGCGCGGGCGACCTCTGACCTTTCACAGCCGCGCGACCTTTAGAGTTTTCCACAAGAAAAGAGTCGAAGAACGTTCTGAGTTTTATCAGAGCTGCACCAGGCGTTATTATTATTATTATGTTATTGTTATTATTATTATTATTATTATGTTATTATTATTATTATGTTATTATTATTATTATTATGTTATTATTATTATTATTATTATGTTATTATTATTATTATTATGTTATTGTTATTATTATTATTATTATTATGTTATTATTATTATTATTATTATGTTGTTATTATTATTAGTATTATTATTATTATTATTATGTTGTTATTATTATTATTATTATGTTGTTATTATTATTATTATTATGTTATTATTATTATTATGTTATTATTATTATTATTATATTATTATGTTATTATTATTATTATTATGTTATTAGGCCCGAGCGCCACAAGCTGGCGAGAGGCCTATTAGTTTCGCAGTGCCGCATAAGCACGGTTAGTAAAGTGCGCACGGCGCGATTTAAATCGAGCGCCAAGCGCCACCCGCTTCAAACACTCACTAACGATTCTCAACTCATGCACGCCCGTGCATACCAATTAGTAGTGGGAAAATTGAACATTATCGCTGTAAACGGGCGAAGCCGCGCGAAATCTTAAAGTGGCACGGCAAAGATAAACGAAGGCGACGCGGGGGATGACGGCGCGGCGGTCGCCATCCCCACGCTAAAGCGCCAGTGCGCTGAGTCGCCCAGTAATCGTTCTCGACTCATGCATCGCTCCGCATATAACAATGTTATGTAAAAATGGAACATTACTATTGTAAATAGGGCCAATAACAGAAAGTGGGCGGAGCCCACTGAAAATTTCAAAGTGTCCGCCAGTGACCAGGGACCCATACCAAACGTTGGAAAGCGCGTGCGCTTTCCGAAAATGTATAGTTTGCGAAATAAAAAAAAGGGGAAACATTGTTTTTGCATCGGAATATTCTTCTTCTTCTTCTTCTTCTTCTTCTTCTTCTTCTTCTTCTTCTTCTTCTTCTTCTTCTTCTTCTTCTTCTTCTTCTTCTTTCTTCTTTCTTCTTCTTCTTGGGACCAACCCCCCTATTTTTCACCCAGTGAACATTGACGAAGTCTCAGGAAAATTTGCACACCTCTAAAAATCGTGCCTCTGTACATTCTTGCTAATTCCGAATAAAAAAATTCAAAATGTGGCGCTGGCCAGCTCCCCAAGTGTACAAAAAATGCATTGCGGGATAGGAAGGTGCCAAAAAATTTTTTTATCGTAGAATCATGAAACTTGGCAGAGAGGTAGATAGTGACAAGAGAAGCAAAAAATATTATTACGGCAACGCCGTCCGCCCAACCAATTGTCGGCCATATTGGATGAAAATCCGCTAAACCTGACTCAGCGTTTTTTTTAAACTTCGTACTTTTACGAACTCCTCCCAGGGCGTTTAACCGAACGAGCTGAAATTTGGTGAAAACGAAGTTGAGGAGTGTGGCATCAAAAGTTATCCAAATCATGAACCTAACTTTTACGGTCTCTGTGCGGCGAAGCCGCAAAATTTGGCCAGAATTCCTGAAATTTTCAAATTTTTAATTTTGCTCCCATTTGCACTTATAAAGTCCGAATTGCATCAAATTTGAATTAGTTGTTAAACTCACTGTCTGAAACCTATTAGAGGTGAAAAAATTAAATTTGGCGCGTTAGCGCCCCCTACAGATCAAAGCAAACTTTTATATGGAGAGCAAAAAATTTACTTTTTTAGAATTTTTTGAAATTTTGCACAAAATTCCATTTTGGCCTACCGATCAAAAAAGCCAATGAGACCCATGTCATATTTTGTACGGCTAAGCCGCACTAATGACCAAAACACCCCATGTTATTCCTATGGGAAAATCGACAAATGTCTCAAATTTGCATATTTTTTCCTATGCATTGTAACGAACTCCTCTCGGGCGTAGTCCGACTAACCTCAAATTTGGTGAACATCTTTCTGAGGAGTGGGGCACTAAAAGTTATCCAAATCGTTGGGATAAGTATTACGGTCTCTGTGCGGCGAAGTCGCTTAATTTTGCCAATATTTTAGAAAAAGACAGAAAAACCCCATGTTATTCCTATGGGAAAATCTCTAAATCTCTCAAATTAAACTTTGTACCTCCTCGGCGTAAGCCCGATCAACCTGAAACTTGGTGATAATCATCCTGAGGAGTGGGACATCAAAAGTTATCCACATTTTTGGATAGGTATTATGATCTCCGCGCGCGGTCCGCAAATATTGCCCAAACTTGTACAAATGACGGAAAATCCCATGTTATTCCAATGGGGAAAATGCAAAATCACTCCAATGAAACTTTGTATTTTAACGAACTCCTCGGCGTGAGCCCGACCATCCTGAAATTTGGTGAAAATGATCTTGAGGAGTGGGCCATCTAATGTTATCCAGGATTTTAGCACAAGTACTACAGTCTTTAGTGCAGCCGCAAACTTTGACCAATTTTTACACATTTTCAGTCAAATATGAGCAGTAGGAGGCGCGTAGCGCCACGCATTCGCAGCAGGTATTTTATGAGGAGGGAAATTAAGCGTAAGTTTCTCTCTGGCTGCTAGTGGGCGCGGCGGTGGCGAGGGTTTATCATTGCCGCTATGCTATATTTGTTATTATTATTATTATTATTATTATTATGTTGTTATTATTATTATTATTATGTTATTATTATTATTATGTTATTGTTATTATTATGTTATTGTTATTATTATTATTATTATTATGTTATTATTATTATTATGTTATTGTTATTATTATTATTATTATGTTGTTATTATTATTATTATTATGTTATTATTATTATGTTATTGTTATTATTATTATTATTATTGTGTTATTGTTATTATTATTATTATTATTGTTATTATTATTATTATTATTGTGTTATTATTATTATTGTGTTATTTAAAGGTAAAACAGACACAATCACTTTAGTTCTTGTGGGGAAAAAAGATGGAAAAATCTGTTGAAATGAGTCCAAACTAAGTCCAGACCAGGTCCAGACCAGGTCCAGGTCCAGACCAGGTCCAGGTCCAGACCAGGTCCAGACCAGGTCCAGGTCCAGACCAGGTCCAGGTCCATCTGTTTTTTAAATTGTTCAATTTAAAACCCACTTTCAGTTTTATATTTAGTTTTTAAAGATTATGTCTCTGTGTCTCTGTCTTTTGTCTCATGTTGTGTCTCTGTCTTTTGTCTCATGTTGTGTCTCTGTCTTTTGTCTCTGTGTCTCTCTGTCTTTTGTCTCATGTTGTCTCTGTCTTTTGTCTCATGTTGTGTCTCTGTCTTTTGTCTCATGTTGTGTCTCTGTCTTTTGTCTCATGTTGTGTCTCTGTCTTTTGTCTCATGTTGTGTCTCTGTCTTTTGTCTCATGTTGTGTCTCTGTCTTTTGTCTCATGTTGTGTGTCTCTGTCTTTTGTCTCATGTTGTGTCTCTGTCTTTGTCTCATGTTGTCTCTCTGTCTTTTGTCTCGTGTTGTGTCTCTGTCTTTTGTCTCATGTTGTGTCTCTGTCTTTTGTCTCATGTTGTCTCTCTGTCTTTGTCTCATGTTGTCTCTCTTTTGTCTCATGTTGTGTCTCTGTATTTTGTCTCATGTTGTGTCTCTGTCTTTTGTCTCATGTTGTGTCTCTGTCTTTTGTCTCTTGTGTCTCTGTCTTTTGTCTCATGTTGTCTCTGTCTTTTGTCTCATGTTGTGTCTCTGTCTTTTGTCTCATGTTGTGTCTCTGTCTTTTGTCTCATGTTGTGTCTCTCTGTCTTTTGTCTCATGTTGTGTCTCTGTCTTTTGTCTCATGTTGTGTCTCTGTCTTTTGTCTCATGTTGTGTCTCTGTCTTTTGTCTCATGTTGTCTCTGTCTTTTGTCTCTGTCTTTTGTCTCATGTTGTGTCTCTGTCTTTGTCTCTGTGTCTCTCTGTCTTTGTCTCTGTTGTGTCTCTGTCTTTGTCTCATGTTGTGTCTCTGTCTTTTTTGTCTCTTTTTGTCTCTCTGTCTTTTGTCTCATGTTGTGTCTCTCTGTCTTTTGTCTCATGTTGTGTCTCTCTGTCTTTTTGTCTCATGTTGTGTCTCTGTCTTTTGTCTCATGTTGTGTCTCTGTCTTTTGTCTCATGTTGTGTCTCTGTCTTTTGTCTCATGTTGTGTCTCTGTCTTTTGTCTCATGTTGTGTCTCTGTCTTTTGTCTCATGTTGTGTCTCTGTCTTTTGTCTCATGTTGTGTCTCTGTCTTTGTCTCATGTTGTGTCTCTGTCTTTTTGTCTCATGTTGTGTCTCTGTCTTTTGTCTCATGTTGTGTCTCTGTCTTTTGTCTCGTGTTGTGTCTCTGTCTTTTGTCTCATGTTGTGTCTCTGTCTTTTGTCTCATGTTGTGTCTCTGTCTTTTTTCTCATGTTGTGTCTCTCTGTCTTTTTGTCTCATGTTGTGTCTCTGTCTTTTGTCTCATGTTGTCTCTCTGTCTTTGTCTCATGTTGTGTCTCTGTCTTTTTGTCTCATGTTGTGTCTCTGTCTTTTTGTCTCATGTTGTGTCTCTGTCTTTTTGTCTCATGTTGTGTCTCTGTCTTTTGTCTCATGTTGTGTCTCTGTCTTTGTCTCATGTTGTGTCTCTCTGTCTTTTGTCTCATGTTGTGTCTCTGTCTTTTGTCTCATGTTGTGTCTCTGTCTTTTGTCTCATGTTGTGTCTCTGTCTTTTGTCTCATGTTGTCTCTCTGTCTTTTGTCTCATGTTGTGTCTCTGTCTTTGTCTCATGTTGTGTCTCTGTCTTTGTCTCATGTTGTGTCTCTCTGTCTTTTTGTCTCATGTTGTGTCTCTGTCTTTTGTCTCATGTTGTGTCTCTGTCTTTTGTCTCATGTTGTGTCTCTGTCTTTTGTCTCATGTTGTGTCTCTGTCTTTTGTCTCATGTTGTGTCTCTGTCTTTTGTCTCATGTTGTGTCTCTCTGTCTTTTGTCTCTGTGTCTCTCTGTCTTTTGTCTCATGTTGTGTCTCTGTCTTTTGTCTCATGTTGTGTCTCTGTCTTTTGTCTCATGTTGTGTCTCTGTCTTTGTCTCATGTTGTGTCTCTGTCTTTGTCTCATGTTGTGTCTCTGTCTTTTGTCTCATATTGTGTCTCTGTCTTTTGTCTCATGTTGTCTCTGTCTTTTGTCTCTGTCTTTTTTCTCATGTTGTGTCTCTGTCTTTTGTCTCATGTTGTGTCTCTGTCTTTTGTCTCATGTTGTGTCTCTGTCTTTTGTCTCATGTTGTGTCTCTGTCTTTTGTCTCATGTTGTGTCTCTCTGTCTTTTGTCTCATGTTGTGTCTCTGTCTTTGTCTCATGTTGTGTCTCTGTCTTTTGTCTCATGTTGTCTCTCTGTCTTTTTGTCTCATGTTGTGTCTCTGTCTTTTGTCTCATGTTGTGTCTCTGTCTTTTGTCTCATGTTGTGTCTCTGTCTTTTGTCTCATGTTGTGTCTCTGTCTTATGTCTCGAGGTGTGTCTCTGTCTTTTGTATAATGGTGTGTCTCTGTCTTTGTCTCATGTTGTGTCTCTGTCTTTTGTCTCATGTTGTGTCTCTGTCTTTGTCTCATGTTGTGTCTCTGTCTTTTGTCTCATGTTGTGTCTCTGTCTTTTGTCTCATGTTGTGTCTCTGTCTTTTGTCTCATGTTGTGTCTCTGTCTGTCTTTGTCTCATGTGTCTCTCTGTCTTTTGTCTCATGTTGTGTCTCTGTCTTTTGTCTCATGTTGTGTCTCTGTCTTTTGTCTCGTGTTGTGTCTCTGTCTTTTGTCTCATGTTGTGTCTCTGTCTTTTGTCTCATGTTGTGTCTCTGTCTTTTGTCTCATGTTGTGTCTCTGTCTTTGTCTCATGTTGTGTCTCTGTCTTTTGTCTCATGTTGTGTCTCTGTCTTTTGTCTCATGTTGTGTCTCTCTGTCTTTTGTCTCATGTTGTGTCTCTGTCTTTTGTCTCTGTGTGTCTCTGTCTTTTGTCTCATGTTGTGTCTCTGTCTTTTGTCTCATGTTGTGTCTCTGTCTTTTGTCTCATGTTGTGTCTCTCTGTCTTTTGTCTCATGTTGTGTCTCTGTCTTTTGTCTCATGTTGTGTCTCTGTCTTTGTCTCGTGTTGTGTCTCTGTCTTTTGTCTCATGTTGTGTCTCTGTCTTTTGTCTCATGTTGTGTCTCTGTCTTTTGTCTCATGTTGTGTCTCTCTGTATTATCTCTCAAGTTGTGTCTCTGTCTTTTGTCTCATGTTGTGTCTCTGTCTTTTGTCTCATGTTGTCTCTCTGTCATTTGTCTCTGTGTCTCTCTGTCTTTGTCTCATGTTGTGTCTCTGTCTTTTGTCTCATGTTGTGTCTCTGTCTTTTGTCTCATGTTGTCTCTCTGTCTTTTGTCTCATGTTGTGTCTCTGTCTTTTGTATCTGTGTCTCTCTGTCTTTTGTCTAATGTTGTGTCTCTGTCTTTTGTCTCATGTTGTGTCTCTGTCTTTTGTCTCATGTTGTGTCTCTGTCTTTTGTCTCATGTTGTGTCTCTGTCTTTTGTCTCGTGTTGTGTCTCTGTCTTTTGTCTCATGTTGTGTCTCTGTCTTTTGTCTCATGTTGTGTCTCTGTCTTTTGTCTCATGTTGTGTCTCTGTCTTTTGTCTCATGTTGTGTCTGTGTTTTGTCTCATGTTGTGTCTCTCTGTCTTTTGTCTCATGTTGTGTCTCTGTCTTTTGTCTCATGTTGTGTCTCTGTCTTTTGTCTCATGTTGTGTCTCTCTGTCTTTTGTCTCATGTTGTCTCTCTGTCTTTTGTCTCATGTTGTGTCTCTGTCTTTGTCTCATGTTGTCTCTCTGTCTTTGTCTCATGTTGTGTCTCTGTCTTTTGTCTCATGTTGTGTCTCTGTCTTTTGTCTCATGTTGTGTCTCTGTCTTTGTCTCATGTTGTGTCTCTGTCTTTTGTCTCATGTTGTCTCTCTGTCTTTTGTCTCATGTTGTGTCTCTGTCTATTTTCTCTAATTGTGTCTCTGTCTTTTTGTCTCATGTTGTGTCTCTGTCTTTTGTCTCATGTGTCTCTCTGTCTTTTGTCTCATGTTGTGTCTCTGTCTTTGTCTCATGTTGTGTCTCTGTGTTTTTTGTCTCTTTGTGTCTCTGTCTTTTGTCTCATGTTGTGTCTCTGTCTTTTGTCTCATGTTGTGTCTCTGTCTTTTGTCTCATGTTGTGTCTCTGTCTTTTGTCTCATGTTGTGTCTCTCTGTCTTTTGTCTCATGTTGTGTCTCTGTCTTTTGTCTCATGTTGTGTCTCTGTCTTTTTTCTCATGTTGTGTCTATGTCTTTTGTCTCATGTTGTGTCTCTGTCTTTTGTCTCATGTTGTGTCTCTGTCTTTTGTCTCATGTTGTGTCTCTGTCTTTGTATCATGTTGTTTCTCTGTCTTTTGTATAATGTTGTGTCTCTCTGTCTATTTTCTCATGTTGTGTCTCTCTGTCTTTTGTCTCATGTTGTGTCTCTGTCTTTTGTCTCATGTTGTGTCTCTGTCTTTTGTCTCATGTTGTGTCTCTGTCTTTTGTCTCATGTTGTGTCTCTGTCTTTTGTCTCATGTTGTGTCTCTGTCTTTTGTCTCATGTTGTGTCTCTCTGTCTTTTGTCTCATGTTGTGTCTCTGTCTTTTGTCTCATGTTGTGTCTCTGTCTTTTGTCTCATGTTGTGTCTCTGTCTTTTTGTCTCATGTTGTGTCTCTCTGTCTTTTGTCTCATGTTGTGTCTCTGTCTTTTGTCTCATGTTGTGTCTCTGTCTTTTGTCTCATGTTGTGTCTCTGTCTTTTTTCTCATGTTGTGTCTCTGTCTTTTGTCTCATGTTGTGTCTCTGTCTTTTGTCTCGTGTTGTGTCTCTGTCTTGTGTCATGTTGTGTCTCTGTCTTTTGTCTCATGTTGTGTCTCTGTCTTTTGTCTCATGTTGTGTCTCTGTCTTTGTCTCATGTTGTGTCTCTCTCTGTCTTTTGTCTCATGTTGTGTCTCTCTGTCTTTTGTCTCATGTTGTGTCTCTGTCTTTTGTCTCATGTTGTGTCTCTGTCTTTTGTCTCATGTTGTGTCTCTGTCTTTTGTCTCATGTTGTGTCTCTCTGTCTTTTGTCTCATGTTGTGTCTCTGTCTTTTGTCTCATGTTGTCTCTCTGTCTTTTGTCTCATGTTGTGTCTCTGTCTTTTGTCTCATGTTGTGTCTCTGTCTTTTGTCTCATGTTGTGTCTCTCTCTTTTTTCTCATGTTGTGTCTCTGTCTTTTGTCTCATGTTGTGTCTCTGTCTTTTGTCTCATGTTGTGTCTCTGTGTATTTTCTCTCATGTTGTGTCTCTGTCTTTTGTCTCATGTTGTGTCTCTGTCTTTTGTCTCATGTTGTGTCTCTGTCTTTTGTCTCATGTTGTGTCTCTGTCTTTTGTCTCATGTTGTGTCTCTGTCTTTTGTCTCTGTGTCTCTCTGTCTTTTGTCTCATGTTGTCTCTCTGTCTTTTGTCTCATGTTGTGTCTCTGTCTTTTGTCTCATGTTGTGTCTCTGTCTTTTGTCTAATGTTGTGTCTCTGTCTTTTGTCTCATGTTGTGTCTCTGTCTTTTGTCTCATGTTGTGTCTCTGTCTTTTGTCTCATGTTGTGTCTCTGTCTTTTGTCTCATGTTGTGTCTCTGTCTTTTGTCTCATGTTGTGTCTCTGTCTTTTGTCTCTGTGTCTCTGTCTTTTGTCTCATGTTGTGTCTCTGTCTTTTGTCTCTGTGTCTCTCTGTCTTTTGTCTCATGTTGTGTCTGTCTCTATTGTGTCTCTGTCTTTGTCTCATGTTGTGTCTCTCTCTGTCTTTTGTCTCTGTGTCTCTCTGTCTTTTTGTCTCATGTTGTGTCTCTGTCTTTGTCTCCTTTTGGGTCTCTGTCGTTTGTCTCATGTTGTGTCTCTGTCTTTTGTCTCATGTTGTGTCTCTGTCTTTTGTCTCATGTTGTGTCTCTGTCTTTTGTCTCATGTTGTGTCTCTGTCTTTTGTCTCATGTTGTGTCTCTGTCTTTTGTCTCATGTTGTCTCTCTGTCTTTTGTCTCATGTTGTGTCTCTGTCTTTTGTCTCATGTTGTGTCTCTGTCTTTTGTCTCATGTTGTGTCTCTGTCTTTTGTCTCTGTGTCTCTGTCTTTTGTCTCATGTTGTGTCTCTGTCTTTTGTCTCATGTTGTGTCTCTGTCTTTTGTCTCATGTTGTGTCTCTGTCTTTTGTCTCATGTTGTGTCTCTTTTTTGTCTCTTGTGTCTCTGTCTTTTGTCTCATGTTGTGTCTCTGTCTTTTGTCTCATGTTGTCTCTCTGTCTTTTGTCTCATGTTGTGTCTCTGTCTTTGTCTCATGTTGTCTCTCTGTCTATTGTCTCATGTTGTGTCTCTGTCTTTTGTCTCATGTTGTGTCTCTGTCTTTTGTCTCATGTTGTGTCTCTGTCTTTTGTCTCATGTTGTGTCTCTGTCTTTTGTCTCATGTTGTGTCTCTCTGTCTTTTGTCTCATGTTGTGTCTCTGTCTTTTGTCTCATGTTGTGTCTCTGTCTTTGTCTCATGTTGTCTCTCTGTCTTTGTCTCATGGTGTCTCTCTGTTTTGTCTCATGTTGTGTCTCTGTCTTTTGTCTCGTGTTGTGTCTCTGTCTTTTGTCTCATGTTGTGTCTCTGTCTTTTGTCTCGTGTTGTGTCTCTGTCTTTTGTCTCATGTTGTGTCTCTGTCTTTGTCTCATGTTGTGTCTCTGTCTTTTTGTCTCATGTTGTGTCTCTCTGTCTTTTGTCTCATGATGTGTCTCTGTCTTTGTCTCATGTTGTCTCTGTCTTTTGTCTCATGTTGTGTCTCTGTCTTTTGTCTCATGTTGTGTCTCTGTCTCTTTTGTCTCATGTTGTGTCTCTCTGTCTTTTGTCTCATGTTGTCTCTCTGTCTTTTGTCTCATGTTGTGTCTCTGTCTTTTGTCTCATGTTGTGTCTCTGTCTTTTGTCTCATGTTGTGTCTCTGTCTTTTGTCTCATGTTGTGTCTCTGTCTTTGTCTCATGTTGTGTCTCTGTCTTTTGTCTCATGTTGTGTCTCTGTCTTTTGTCTCATGTTGTGTCTCTGTCTTTTGTCTCATGTTGTGTCTCTGTCTTTTGTCTCATGTTGTGTCTCTGTCTTTTGTCTCATGTTGTGTCTCTGTCTTTTGTCTCATGTTGTGTCTCTGTCTTTTGTCTCATGTTGTGTCTCTCTGTCTTTTGTCTCATGTTGTGTCTCTGTATTTTTTCTCTTTTTCTGTCTCTCTGTCTTTGTCTCATGTGTGTCTCTGTCTTTTGTCTCATGTTGTGTCTCTGTCTTTTGTCTCATGTTGTGTCTCTGTCTTTGTCTCATGTTGTCTCTCTGTCTTTTGTCTCATGTTGTGTCTCTGTCTTTGTCTCATGTTGTGTCTCTCTGTCTTTTGTCTCATGTTGTGTCTCTGTCTTTTGTCTCATGTTGTGTCTCTGTCTTTTGTCTCATGTTGTCTCTGTCTTTTGTCTCTGTCTTTTGTCTCATGTTGTCTCTCTGTCTTTTGTCTCATGTTGTGTCTCTGTCTTTTGTCTCTGTGTCTCTCTGTCTTTTGTCTCATGTTGTCTCTCTGTCTTTTGTCTCATGTTGTGTCTCTGTCTTTTGTCTCATGTTGTGTCTCTCTGTCTTTTGTCTCATGTTGTCTCTCTGTCTTTTGTCTCATGTTGTGTCTCTGTCTTTTGTCTCATGTTGTGTCTCTGTCTTTTGTCTCATGTTGTGTCTCTGTCTTTTGTCTCTGTGTCTCTGTCTTTTGTCTCATGTTGTGTCTCTGTCTTTTGTCTCTGTGTCTCTCTGTCTTTTGTCTCATGTTGTGTCTCTGTCTTTTGTCTCTGTGTCTCTCTGTCTTTTGTCTCATGTTGTGTCTCTGTCTTTTGTCTCATGTTGTGTCTCTGTCTTTTGTCTCATGTTGTGTCTCTGTCTTTTGTCTCATGTTGTGTCTCTGTCTTTTGTCTCATGTTGTGTCTCTGTCTTTTGTCTCATGTTGTGTCTCTGTCTTTTGTCTCTGTGTCTCTCTGTCTTTTGTCTCTGTGTCTCTCTGTCTTTTGTCTCATGTTGTGTCTCTGTCTTTTGTCTCATGTTGTGTCTCTGTCTTTTGTCTCATGTGTCTCTGTCTTTTGTCTCATGTTGTGTCTCTGTCTTTTGTCTCATGTTGTGTCTCTGTCTTTGTCTCATGTTGTGTCTCTGTCTTTTGTCTCATGTTGTGTCTCTGTCTTTTGTCTCATGTTGTGTCTCTGTCTTTTTGTCTCATGTTGTGTCTCTGTCTTTGTCTCATGTTGTGTCTCTGTCTTTTGTCTCTCTGTGTGTCTCTGTCTTTTGTCTCTTGTTGTGTCTCTGTCTTTTGTCTCTGTGTCTCTGTCTTTTGTCTCATGTTGTGTCTCTGTCTTTTGTCTCTGTGTCTCTGTCTTTTGTCTCATGTTGTGTCTCTGTCTTTTGTCTCATGTTGTGTCTCTGTCTTTTGTCTCATGTTGTCTCTCTGTCTTTTGTCTCATGTTGTGTCTCTGTCTTTTGTCTCATGTTGTGTCTCTGTCTTTTGTCTCATGTTGTGTCTCTGTCTTTTGTCTCATGTTGTGTCTCTGTCTTTTGTCTCATGTTGTGTCTCTGTCTTTTGTCTCATGTTGTGTCTCTGTCTTTTGTCTCATGTTGTGTCTCTCTGTCTTTTGTCTCATGTTGTGTCTCTGTCTTTTGTCTCATGTTGTGTCTCTGTCTTTTGTCTCATGTTGTGTCTCTGTCTTTTGTCTCATGTTGTGTCTCTGTCTTTTGTCTCATGTTGTCTCTGTCTTTTGTCTCTGTCTTTTGTCTCATGTTGTCTCTCTGTCTTTTGTCTCATGTTGTGTCTCTGTCTTTTGTCTCATGTTGTGTCTCTGTCTTTTGTCTCATGTTGTGTCTCTGTCTTTTGTCTCATGTTGTGTCTCTGTCTTTTGTCTCATGTTGTCTCTCTGTCTTTTGTCTCATGTTGTGTCTCTGTCTTTTGTCTCATGTTGTGTCTCTCTGTCTTTTGTCTCTGTGTCTCTCTGTCTTTTGTCTCATGTTGTGTCTCTGTCTTTTGTCTCATGTTGTGTCTCTGTCTTTTGTCTCATGTTGTGTCTCTGTCTTTTGTCTCATGTTGTGTCTCTGTCTTTTGTCTCATGTTGTGTCTCTGTCTTTTGTCTCATGTTGTGTCTCTGTCTTTTGTCTCATGTTGTGTCTCTGTCTTTTGTCTCATGTTGTGTCTGTCTTTTGTCTCATGTTGTGTCTCTCTGTCTTTTGTCTCATGTTGTGTCTCTGTCTTTTGTCTCATGTTGTCTCTCTGTCTTTTGTCTCTGTGTCTCTCTGTCTTTTGTCTCATGTTGTGTCTCTCTGTCTTTTGTCTCATGTTGTCTCTCTGTCTTTTGTCTCATGTTGTGTCTCTGTCTTTTGTCTCATGTTGTGTCTCTGTCTTTTGTCTCATGTTGTGTCTCTCTGTCTTTTGTCTCATGTTGTGTCTCTCTGTCTTTTGTCTCATGTTGTGTCTCTGTCTTTTGTCTCATGTTGTGTCTCTGTCTTTTGTCTCATGTTGTGTCTCTGTCTTTTGTCTCATGTTGTGTCTCTGTCTTTTGTCTCTGTGTCTCTCTGTCTTTTGTCTCATGTTGTGTCTCTGTCTTTTGTCTCATGTTGTGTCTCTCTGTCTTTTGTCTCATGTTGTGTCTCTGTCTTTTGTCTCATGTTGTGTCTCTGTCTTTTGTCTCATGTTGTGTCTCTGTCTTTTGTCTCATGTTGTGTCTCTGTCTTTTGTCTCATGTTGTGTCTCTGTCTTTTGTCTCATGTTGTGTCTCTCTGTCTTTTGTCTCATGTTGTGTCTCTGTATTTTGTCTCATGTTGTGTCTCTGTCTTTTGTCTCATGTTGTGTCTCTGTCTTTTGTCTCATGTTGTGTCTCTGTCTTTTGTCTCATGTTGTCTCTCTGTCTTTTGTCTCATGTTGTGTCTCTGTCTTTTGTCTCATGTTGTGTCTCTGTCTTTTGTCTCATGTTGTGTCTCTGTCTTTTGTCTCATGTTGTGTCTCTGTCTTTTGTCTCTGTGTCTCTGTCTTTTGTCTCATGTTGTGTCTCTGTCTTTTGTCTCATGTTGTGTCTCTCTGTCTTTTGTCTCATGTTGTGTCTCTCTGTCTTTTGTCTCATGTTGTGTCTCTGTCTTTTGTCTCATGTTGTGTCTCTGTCTTTTGTCTCATGTTGTGTCTCTGTCTTTTGTCTCTGTGTCTCTCTGTCTTTTGTCTCATGTTGTGTCTCTGTCTTTTGTCTCATGTTGTGTCTCTGTCTTTTGTCTCATGTTGTGTCTCTCTGTCTTTTGTCTCATGTTGTGTCTCTGTCTTTTGTCTCATGTTGTGTCTCTGTCTTTTGTCTCTGTGTCTCTCTGTCTTTTGTCTCATGTTGTGTCTCTGTCTTTTGTCTCATGTTGTGTCTCTGTCTTTTGTCTCATGTTGTGTCTCTGTCTTTTGTCTCATGTTGTCTCTGTCTTTTGTCTCATGTTGTGTCTCTGTCTTTTGTCTCGTGTAGTCTCTGTCTTTTGTCTCATGTTGTGTCTCTGTCTTTTGTCTCATGTTGTGTCTCTCTGTCTTTTGTCTCATGTTGTGTCTCTGTCTTTTGTCTCATTTTGTGTCTCTGTCTTTTGTCTCATGTTGTGTCTCTGTCTTTTGTCTCATGTTGTGTCTCTGTCTTTTGTCTCATGTTGTGTCTCTGTCTTTTGTCTCATGTTGTGTCTCTGTCTTTTGTCTCTGTGTCTCTCTGTCTTTTGTCTCATGTTGTGTCTCTGTCTTTTGTCTCTGTGTCTCTCTGTCTTTTGTCTCATGTTGTGTCTCTGTCTTTTGTCTCATGTTGTGTCTCTCTGTCTTTTGTCTCATGTTGTGTCTCTGTCTTTTGTCTCATGTTGTGTCTCTGTCTTTTGTCTCTGTGTCTCTGTGTCTTTTGTCTCATGTTGTGTCTCTGTCTTTTGTCTCATGTTGTGTCTCTGTCTTTTGTCTCATGTTGTGTCTCTGTCTTTTGTCTCATGTTGTGTCTCTCTGTCTTTTGTCTCATGTTGTGTCTCTCTGTCTCTTGTCTCATGTTGTGTCTCTGTCTTTTGTCTCATGTTGTGTCTCTGTCTTTTGTCTCATGTTGTGTCTCTGTCTTTTGTCTCATGTTGTGTCTCTGTCTTTTGTCTCATGTTGTGTCTCTGTCTTTTGTCTCATGTTGTGTCTCTGTCTTTTGTCTCATGTTGTGTCTCTGTCTTTTTTCTCATGTTGTGTCTCTGTCTTTGTCTCATGTGTCTCTGTCTTTTTGACTCATGTTGTCTCTCTGTCTTTTGTCTCATGTTGTCTCTCTGTCTTTTGTCTCATGTTGTGTCTCTGTCTTTTGTCTCATGTTGTCTCTCTGTCTTTTGTCTCATGTTGTGTCTCTGTCTTTTGTCTCATGTTGTCTCTCTGTCTTTTGTCTCATGTTGTGTCTCTGTCTTTTGTCTCATGTTGTGTCTCTGTCTTTTGTCTCGTGTTGTGTCTCTGTCTTTTGTCTCATGTTGTGTCTCTGTCTTTTGTCTCGTGTTGTGTCTCTGTCTTTTGTCTCATGTTGTGTCTCTGTCTTTTGTCTCATGTTGTGTCTCTGTCTTTTGTCTCATGTTGTGTCTCTCTGTCTTTTGTCTCATGTTGTGTCTCTGTCTTTTGTCTCATGTTGTGTCTCTGTCTTTTGTCTCATGTTGTGTCTCTGTCTTTTGTCTCATGTTGTGTCTCTGTCTTTTGTCTCATGTTCTCTGTCTCCTTGTGTCTCTGTCTTTTGTCTCATGTTGTGTCTCTGTCTTTGTCTCATGTGTCTTGTCTCTCTGTCTTTTGTCTCATGTTGTGTCTCTGTCTTTTGTCTCATGTTGTGTCTCTGTCTTTTGTCTCATGTTGTGTCTCTGTCTTTTGTCTCATGTTGTCTCTCTGTCTTTTGTCTCTGTGTCTCTCTGTCTTTTGTCTCATGTTGTCTCTCTGTCTTTTGTCTCTGTGTCTCTCTGTCTTTTGTCTCATGTTGTGTCTCTGTCTTTTGTCTCATGTTGTGTCTCTGTCTTTTGTCTCATGTTGTCTCTCTGTCTTTTGTCTCATGTTGTGTCTCTGTCTTTTGTCTCATGTTGTGTCTCTGTCTTTTGTCTCATGTTGTGTCTCTGTCTTTTGTCTCATGTTGTGTCTCTCTGTCTTTTGTCTCTGTGTCTCTCTGTCTTTTGTCTCTGTGTCTCTCTGTCTTTTGTCTCATGTTGTGTCTCTGTCTTTTGTCTCATGTTGTGTCTCTGTCTTTTGTCTCATGTTGTCTCTCTGTCTTTTGTCTCATGTTGTCTCTCTGTCTTTTGTCTCTGTGTCTCTCTGTCTTTTGTCTCATGTTGTGTCTCTGTCTTTTGTCTCATGTTGTGTCTCTGTCTTTTGTCTCTGTGTCTCTCTGTCTTTTGTCTCTGTGTCTCTCTGTCTTTTGTCTCTGTGTCTCTCTGTCTTTTGTCTCTGTGTCTCTCTGTCTTTTGTCTCTGTGTCTCTCTGTCTTTTGTCTCTGTGTCTCTCTGTCTTTTGTCTCATGTTGTCTCTCTGTCTTTTGTCTCATGTTGTGTCTCTGTCTTTTGTCTCATGTTGTCTCTGTCTTTTGTCTCTGTGTCTCTCTGTCTTTTGTCTCTGTGTCTCTCTGTCTTTTGTCTCATGTTGTGTCTCTGTCTTTTGTCTCATGTTGTGTCTCTCTGTCTTTTGTCTCATGTTGTGTCTCTGTCTTTTGTCTCTGTGTCTCTCTGTCTTTTGTCTCTGTGTCTCTGTCTCCTTGTGTCTCATTGTCTTTGTGTCTCTGTCTCCTTGTGTCTCCTCACCTTTAAGACTGTCTCTGTCTGTCTCCTTGTCTCTGTCTCCTTGTGTCTCTGTCTCCTTGTGTAAACCTGTCTCCCTTGTGTCTCCTTCTGTCTCTGTCTCCTTGTGTCTCTGTCTCCTTCTGTCTCTGTCTCCTTGTGTCTCTGTCTCCTTGTGTCTCTGTCTCCTTGTGTCTCTGTCTCCTTGTGTCTCCTTGTGTCTCTGTCTCCTTGTCTCTCTGTCTCCTTGTGTCTCTGTCTCCTTGTGTCTCCTTGTGTCTCTGTCTCCTTGTGTCTCCTTGTCTCTCTGTCTCCTTGTGTCTCTGTCTCATTGTGTCTCTGTCTCCTTGTGTCTCTGTCTCCTTGTGTCTCTGTGTCTCCTTGTGTCTCTGTCTCCTTGTGTCTCCTTGTGTCTCTGTCTCCTTGTGTCTCTGTCTCCTTGTGTCTCTGTCTCCTTGTGTCTCCTTGTGTCTCTGTCTCCTTGTGTCTCTGTCTCCTTGTGTCTCTGTCTCCTTGTGTCTCCTTGTGTCTCTGTCTCCTTGTGTCTCCTTGTGTCTCTGTCTCCTTGTCTGTCTCCTTGTGTCTCTGTCTCCTTGTGTCTCTGTCTCCTTGTGTCTCTGTCTCCTTGTGTCTCTGTCTCCTTCTGTCTCTGTCTCTGTCTCCTTGTGTCTCCTTGTGTCTCTGTCTCCTTGTGTCTCTGTCTCCTTGTGTCTCTGTCTCCTTGTGTCTCTGTCTCCTTGTGTCTCTGTCTCCTTGTGTCTCTGTCTCCTTGTGTCTCTGTCTCCTTGTGTCTCTGTCTCCTTGTGTCTCCTTGTGTCTCTGTCTCCTTGTGTCTCCTTGTGTCTCTGTCTCCTTGTGTCTCTGTCTCCTTGTCTCTGTCTCCTTGTCTCTGTCTCCTTGTGTCTCTGTCTCCTTGTGTCTCTGTCTCCTTGTGTCTCCTTGTGTCTCTGTCTCCTTGTGTCTCCTTGTGTCTCTGTCTCCTTGTGTCTCTGTCTCCTTGTGTCTCTGTCTCCTTGTGTCTCTGTCTCCTTGTGTCTCTGTCTCCTTGTGTCTCCTTGTGTCTCTGTCTCCTTGTGTCTCTGTCTCCTTGTGTCTCTGTCTCCTTGTGTCTCTGTCTCCTTGTGTCTCTGTCTCCTTGTGTCTCTGTCTCCTTGTGTCTCTGTCTCCTTGTGTCTCCTTGTGTCTCTGTCTCCTTGTGTCTCCTTGTGTCTCTGTCTCCTTGTCTCTCTGTCTCCTTGTCTCTGTCTCCTTGTGTCTCCTTGTGTCTCTGTCTCCTTGTGTCTCTGTCTCCTTGTGTCTCTGTCTCCTTGTGTCTCCTTGTGTCTCTGTCTCCTTGTGTCTCTGTCTCTCTGTCTCCTTGTCTCTGTCTCCTTGTGTCTCTGTCTCCTTGTGTCTCCTTGTCTCTGTCTCCTTGTGTCTCCTTGTGTCTCTGTCTCCTTGTGTCTCTGTCTCCTTGTGTCTCCTTGTGTCTCTGTCTCCTTGTGTCTCTGTCTCCTTGTGTCTCTGTCTCCTTGTGTCTCCTTGTGTCTCTGTCTCCTTGTGTCTCTGTCTCCTTGTGTCTGTCTCCTTGTGTCTCCTTGTCTCTCTGTCTCCTTGTGTCTCTGTCTCCTTGTGTCTGTCTCCTTGTCTCTCTGTCTCCTTGTGTCTCTGTCTCCTGTGTCTCCTTGTGTCTCTGTCTCCTTGTGTCTCTGTCTCTCTTGTCTCTGTCTCCTTGTGTCTCTGTCTCCTTGTGTCTCTGTCTCCTTGTGTCTCTGTCTCCTTGTCTCTCTGTCTCTGTCTCCTTGTGTCTCCTTGTGTCTCTGTCTCCTTGTGTCTCCTTGTCTCCTTGTCTCTGTCTCCTTGTGTCTCCTTGTGTCTCTGTCTCCTTGTGTCTCTGTCTCCTTGTGTCTCCTTGTCTCTCTGTCTCCTTGTGTCTCCTTGTGTCTCCTTGTGTCTCTGTCCCCTTGTGTCTCTGTCTCCTTGTGTCTCTGTCTCCTTGTGTCTCTGTCTCCTTGTGTCTCCTTGTGTCTCCTTGTGTCTCTGTCTCCTTGTGTCTCTGTCTCCTTCTGTCTCTGTCTCCTTGTGTCTCTGTCTCCTTGTGTCTCTGTGTCTCCTTGTGTCTCCTTGTGTCTCTGTCTCCTTGTGTCTCCTTGTGTCTCCTCCTTGTCTCTCTGTCTCCTTGTGTCTCCTTGTGTCTCTGTCTCCTTGTCTCTCTGTCTCCTTGTCTCTGTCTCCTTGTGTCTCCTTGTCTCTCTCTGTCTCCTTGTGTCTCTGTCTCCTTGTGTCTCTGTCTCCTTGTGTCTCCTTGTGTCTCTGTCTCTTGTCTCCTTGTGTCTCTGTCTCCTTGTGTCTCTGTCTCCTTGTGTCTCTGTCTCCTTGTGTCTCCTTGTGTCTCTGTCTCCTTGTGTCTCTGTCTCCTTGTCTCTCTGTCTCCTTGTCTCCTTGTGTCTCCTTGTCTCCTTGTGTATCTGTCTCCTTGTGTCTCTGTCTCCTTGTCTCCTTGTCTCTGTCTCCTTGTGTCTCTGTCTCCTTGTGTCTCTGTCTCCTTGTGTCTCCTGTCTCCTTGTGTCTCTTTGTGTCTCTGTCTCCCTTGTGTCTCTGTCTCCTTGTGTCTCTGTCTCCTTGTGTCTCCTTGTGTCTCCTTGTGTCTCTGTCTCCTTGTGTCTCTGTCTCCTTGTGTCTCTGTCTCCTTGTGTCTCCTTGTGTCTCCTTGTGTCTCCTTGTCTCCTTGTGTCTCTGTCTCCTTGTGTCTCTGTCTCCTTGTGTCTCTGTCTCCTTGTGTCTCCTTGTGTCTCTGTCTCCTTGTGTCTCTGTCTCCTTGTGTCTCTGTCTCCTTGTGTCTCTGTCTCCTTGTGTCTCTGTCTCCCTCCTTGTGTCTCTGTCTCCTTGTGTCTCTGTCTCCTTGTGTCTCCTTGTGTCTCTGTCTCCTTGTGTCTCCTTGTGTCTCTGTCTCCTTGTGTCTCTGTCTCCTTGTGTCTCTGTCTCCTTGTGTCTCTGTCTCCTTGTGTCTCCTTGTGTCTCTGTCTCCTTGTGTCTCTGTCTCCTTGTGTCTCCTTGTGTCTCTGTCTCCTTGTGTCTCTGTCTCCTTGTGTCTCTGTCTCCTTGTGTCTCTGTCTCCTTGTCTGTCTCCTTGTGTCTCTGTCTCCTTGTGTCTCTGTCTCCTTGTGTCTGTCTCCTTGTGTCTCCTTGTGTCTCTGTCTCCTTGTGTCTCCTTGTGTCTCTGTCTCCTTGTGTCTCTGTCTCCTTGTCTCTGTCTCCTTGTGTCTCTGTCTCCTTGTGTCTCTGTCTCCTTGTGTCTCTGTCTCCTTGTCTCTCTGTCTCCTTGTCTCCTTGTGTCTCCTTGTCTCCTTGTGTATCTGTCTCTTTGTCTGTCTCCTTGTGTCTCCTTGTCTCTGTCTCCTTGTCTGTCTCCTTGTGTCTCTGTCTCCTTGTGTCTCTGTCTCCTTGTGTCTCTGTCTCCTTGTGTCTCTGTCTCCTTGTGTCTCCTTGTCTCTCTGTCTCCTTGTGTCTCTGTCTCCTTGTGTCTCCTTGTGTCTCTGTCTCCTTGTGTCTCCTTGTGTCTCTGTCTCCTTGTGTCTCCTTGTGTCTCTGTCTCCTTGTGTCTCTGTCTCCTTGTGTCTCTGTCTCCTTGTGTCTCTGTCTCCTTGTGTCTCTGTCTCCTTGTGTCTCTGTCTCCTTGTGTATCTGTCTCCTTGTCTCTGTCTCCTTGTGTCTCTGTCTCCTTGTGTCTCTGTCTCCTTGTGTCTCTGTCTCCTTGTCTCCTTGTCTCTCTGTCTCTTTGTCTGTCTCCTTGTGTCTCTGTCTCCTTGTGTCTCTGTCTCCTTGTGTCTCCTTGTGTCTCTGTCTCCTTGTGTCTCTGTCTCCTTGTGTCTCTGTCTCCTTGTGTCTCCTTGTGTCTCTGTCTCCTTGTGTCTCCTTGTGTCTCTGTCTCCTTGTCTCTCTGTCTCCTTGTGTCTCCTTGTGTCTCTGTCTCCTTGTCTCTCTGTCTCTTTGTCTGTCTCCTTGTGTCTCTGTCTCCTTGTGTCTCTGTCTCCTTGTGTCTCCTTGTGTCTCTGTCTCCTTGTGTCTCCTTGTGTCTCTGTCTCCTTGTGTCTCCTTGTGTCTCTGTCTCCTTGTGTCTCTGTCTCCTTGTCTCTGTCTCCTTGTGTCTCCTTGTGTCTCTGTCTCCTTGTGTCTCCTTGTGTCTCTGTCTCCTTGTTTCTCTGTCTCCTTGTGTCTCTGTCTCCTTGTGTCTCTGTCTCCTTGTGTCTCTGTCTCCTTGTGTCTCTGTCTCCTTGTGTCTCTGTCTCCTTGTGTATCCTTGTGTCTCTGTCTCCTTGTGTCTCTGTCTCCTTGTGTCTCTGTCTCCTTGTGTCTCTGTCTCCTTGTGTCTCTGTCTCCTTGTCTCTCTGTCTCCTTGTCTCCTTGTGTCTCCTTGTCTCTGTCTCCTTGTGTCTCCTTGTGTCTCTGTCTCCTTGTTTCTCTGTCTCCTTGTGTCTCTGTCTCCTTGTGTCTCTGTCTCCTTGTGTCTCTGTCTCCTTGTGTCTCTGTCTCCTTGTGTCTCTGTCTCCTTGTGTCTCTGTCTCCTTGTGTCTCTGTCTCCTTGTGTCTCTGTCTCCTTGTGTATCTGTCTCCTTGTGTCTCCTTGTCTCCTTGTGTCTCTGTCTCCTTGTGTCTCCTTGTCTCCTTGTGTCTCTGTCTCCTTGTCTCCTTGTCTCTCTGTCTCTTTGTCTGTCTCCTTGTGTCTCCTTGTCTCCTTGTGTCTCTGTCTCCTTGTGTCTCTGTCTCCTTGTGTCTCTGTCTCCTTGTCTCTCTGTCTCTTTGTCTGTCTCCTTGTGTCTCTGTCTCCTTGTGTCTCTGTCTCCTTGTCTCCTTGTCTCTCTGTCCCCTTGTCTCCTTGTCTCCTTGTCTCTGTCTCCTTGTGTCTCTGTCTCCTTGTGTCTCTGTCTCCTTGTGTCTCTGTCTCCTTGTGTCTCCTTGTCTCCTTGTGTCTCTGTCTCATTGTGTCTCTGTCTCCTTGTGTCTCTGTCTCCTTGTGTCTCTGTCTCCTTGTGTCTCTGTCTCCTTGTGTCTCTGTCTCCTTGTGTCTCTGTCTCATTGTGTCTCTGTCTCCTTGTGTCTCTGTCTCCTTGTGTCTCTGTCTCCTTGTGTCTCTGTCTCCTTGTGTCTCTGTCTCATTGTCTCCTTGTCTCTCTGTCCCCTTGTCTCTGTATCCTTGTGTCTCTGTATCCTTGTGTCTCTGTCTCCTTGTGTATCTGTCTCCTTGTGTCTCTGTCTCCTTGTGTCTCTGTCTCCTTGTGTCTCCTTGTCTCCTTGTGTCTCTGTCTCCTTGTGTCTCTGTCTCCTTGTGTCTCTGTCTCCTTGTGTCTCTGTCTCCTTGTCTCTCTGTCTCTTTGTCTGTCTCCTTGTGTCTCCTTGTCTCCTTGTGTCTCTGTCTCCTTGTGTCTCCTTGTCTCCTTGTGTCTCTGTCTCATTGTCTCCTTGTCTCTCTGTCCCCTTGTCTCCTTGTCTCCTTGTGTCTCTGTCTCCTTGTGTCTCTGTCTCCTTGTGTCTCTGTCTCATTGTCTCCTTGTCTCTCTGTCCCCTTGTCTCCTTGTCTCCTTGTCTCCTTGTGTCTGTCTCCTTGTGTCTCTGTCTCATTGTCTCCTTGTCTCTCTGTCCCCTTGTCTCCTTGTCTCCTTGTGTCTGTCTCCTTGTCTCTCTGTCCCCTTGTCTCCTTGTCTCCTTGTGTCTGTCTCCTTGTCTCTCTGTCCCCTTGTCTCCTTGTCTCCTTGTGTCTCTGTCTCCTTGTGTCTCTGTCTCATTGTCTCCTTGTCTCTCTGTCCCCTTGTCTCTGTCTCCTTGTGTCTCCTTGTCTCCTTGTCTCTCTGTCTCCTTGTGTCTCTGTCTCCTTGTGTCTCTGTATCCTTGTGTCTCTGTCTCCTTGTGTATCTGTCTCCTTGTGTCTCTGTCTCCTTGTGTCTCCTTGTCTCCTTGTGTCTCTGTCTCCTTGTGTCTCTGTCTCCTTGTGTCTCTGTCTCCTTGTGTCTCTGTCTCCTTGTCTCTCTGTCTCTTTGTCTGTCTCCTTGTGTCTCCTTGTCTCCTTGTGTCTCTGTCTCCTTGTGTCTCCTTGTCTCCTTGTGTCTCTGTCTCATTGTCTCCTTGTCTCTCTGTCCCCTTGTCTCCTTGTCTCCTTGTGTCTCTGTCTCCTTGTGTCTCTGTCTCCTTGTGTCTCTGTCTCATTGTCTCCTTGTCTCTCTGTCCCCTTGTCTCCTTGTCTCCTTGTCTCCTTGTGTCTGTCTCCTTGTGTCTCTGTCTCATTGTCTCCTTGTCTCTCTGTCCCCTTGTCTCCTTGTCTCCTTGTGTCTGTCTCCTTGTCTCTCTGTCCCCTTGTCTCCTTGTCTCCTTGTGTCTCTGTCTCCTTGTGTCTCTGTCTCATTGTCTCCTTGTCTCTCTGTCCCCTTGTCTCCTTGTCTCCTTGTCTCCTTGTCTCCTTGTGTCTCTGGTGTTTTTTCAGGGTCAAACACAGACAGGAAGTGATGTACGTCCTGTTTCCTGTTCAGCTGCGGAAACGCCTTAAAGACCGGGGCAGTAGTATTTGTAGTATTTGTAGTATTTGTAGTATTTGTAGTATTTGTAGTATTGCAGTAGTATTTGTAGTATTTGTAGTATTTGTAGTATTTGTAGTATTTGTAGTATTTGTAGTATTTGTAGTATTGCAGTATTTCAGTGTTTTGTAGTATTGCGGTACGGTGTAGCATTTGTAGTATTTGTGGTATTGCAGGTGGTGTTGCAGCAGTGTTGCAGTGAGTGTGCAGTATTTGTAGTGTTTGTAGTACAGGTGTTGCAGTGGTGTTGCGTAGTGTTGTAGGTGTGCAGTATTTGTAGTGTAGTATTTGTAGTATTGCAGTGGTATTGCAGTAGTATTTGTAGTGTTGTAGTATTGCGGTGGTGTTGTAGTATTTGTAGTATTGCAGTAGTATTTGTAGTATTTGTAGTATTGCAGTAGTATTTGTAGTATTTGTAGTATTGCAGTAGTATTTGTAGTATTTGTAGTATTTGTAGTGTGCAGCATCAGTATTGCAGCAGTATTTGTAGTGTTAAGCAGCATTGCAGTAGCATTTGTGGTGTTGAAGTATTGCAGTGCAGCATTTGGCAGTGTTGTAGCATCTGCAGCAGCAGTGGTATTTGCAGTGTGCAGTGGTGTTAGCAGCAGCATCTGGTGTTGTCAGCATGTGCAGCACGCAGCATTTGTGGTGTTGCAGCATTGCAGTGGCAGTTTCGGCAGCATTGCAGTGGTGTTTGTAGCAGCATCTGCAGTGCAGCATTGCGGTGCAGCATTTGTAGTGTTGCAGCAGCAGTAGCAGCAGTATTGCAGCAGCAGCATCTGCAGCAGCATTGCAGGTGCATTTGTAGCAGCATCGAGCAGCAGCACGCAAGCATTTGCAGCATCTTGTAGCATGTTGTAGCACTGTAGCATTGTAGCATCTTGTAGCATTTGTAGCATCTTGCAGCATCTTGTAGCATCTTGTAGCATCTGCAGTAGCATTTGCAGCATTTGTGGTATTGCAGTAGCATTTGTAGCATTTGTCAGCATTGCAGTGGCATTGCAGCAGCATCTTGCAGCATCTTGCAGTATCGCAGCAGTATCTGTAGCATTTGTAGCATTGCAGCAGCATCTTGCTAGCATTTGTAGCATTGCAGTGAGCATTGCAGTAGTATTTGTAGTATTTGTAGTATTTGTAGTATTGCAGTAGTATTTGTAGTATTTGTAGTATTTGCAGTAGTATTTGTAGTATTGCAGTAGTATTGCAGTAGTATTGCAGTAGTATTTGTAGTATTTGTAGTATTTGCAGTAGTATTTGTAGTATTGCAGTAGTATTGCAGTAGTATTTGTAGTATTTGTAGTATTGCAGTAGTATTTGTAGTATTGCAGTAGTATTGCAGTAGTATTGCAGTAGTATTTGTAGTATTTGTAGTATTTGTAGTATTTGTAGTATTTGTAGTATTTGTAGTATTTGTAGTATTTGTAGTATTTGTAGTATTTGTAGTATTCACAGTAAAGTGTCTGTGATTAATCTTGATTTTCCGATCGATTCAGAGCCTCAGCTTCATCAATACTCTGCACAGAGCTCCTCCTCCTCCTCCTCCTCCTCCTCCTCCTCCTCCTCTTCCTCCTCCTCCTCCTCCACCTCCTCCTCCTCCTCCCCTCCACCTCCTCTTCCTCCACCTCCTCCTCCCCTCCTCCTCCTCCTCCTCCTCTTCCTCCACCTCCTCCCCTCCTCCTCCTCCTCCTCTTCCTCCTCCTCTTCCTCCTCCTCTTCCTCCTCCTCCCACCTCCTCCTCCTCCCTCCTCTTCCTCCTCCTCTTCCTCCTCCTCCACCTCCTCCTCCCCTCCTCCTCTTCCTCCTCCTCCTCCACCTCCTCCTCCCCTCCTACTCTCCCTCCTCCTCCTCCTCAGCCTCCTCCTCCTCCTCCCCTCCTCCTCCTCTTCCTCCTCCTCCTCTCCCTCCACCTCCTCCTCTTCCTCCTCCTCCTCTTCCTCCACCTCCTCCTCCCCTCCTACTCTCCCTCCTCCTCCTCCTCAGCCTCCTCCTCCTCCTCCTCCTCCTCCTCTTCCTCCTCCTCCTCTCCCTCCACCTCTCCCTCCCTCTTCCTCCTCCTCCTCCTCCTCCCTCTCCTCTCCACCTCCTCCCCCTCCTCCTCCTACTCTCCCTCCTCCTCCTCCTCAGCCTCCTCCTCCTCGTCCTCTCCTCCTCCTCTTCCTCCTCCTCCTCCTCTCCCTCCACCTCCTCCTCTTCCTCCTCCTCCCCTCCTCCTCCTCCTCTCCTCCTCCTCCTCCTCCTCCTCCTCTCCTCCTCCTCTTCCTCCTCCTCCTCTCCCTCCACCTCCTCCTCCAGATTTTATTTTTCCTTCACGATGTTTTCAACTTTTACGTCAAATTCAAAGTTTTAAGTTTAATGTTAATGTCTGGACTCGGCCTGGACTCTTTCTGGTCTCTTTCTGGACTCGGTCTGGACTCGGTCTGGACTCGGTCTGGACTCGGTCTGGACTCATTCTGGCCTCGGTCTGGACTCGGTCTGGACTCGGTCTGGACTCTTTCTGGCCTCGGTCTGGCCTCAGTCTGGACTCATTCTGGCCTCGGTCTGGACTCGGTCTGGTCTTGGTCTGGACTCGGTCTGGTCTTGGTCTGGACTCTTTCTGGACTCGTTCTGGTCTTGTTTGCGAGGTCCTCTTACTGCTCTTACTGTCTCTTTCCGAGCTCTTTTTCCTTAAACTCCAGGTTCACTCATCGTCAAACCCAGATCCAGAAGCTTCTGTTTCTTCTCAAACGCCTCGGTTCTTCTCAAACGCCTCGGTTCTTCTCAAACGCCTCGGTTCTTCTCAAACGCCTCGGTTCTTCTCAAACGCCTCGGTTCTTCTCAAACGCCTCGGTTCTTCTCAAACGCCTCGGTTCTTCTCAAACGCCTCGGTTCTTCTCAAACGCTCGGTTCTTCAACGCTGTTCTTTCAAACGCTGTTCTTTCAGCTGTTCTTATAACGCCTGTTCTTCTCAACGCCTAATGTTCTTACGCTACTCGAAAGTTCTTCTCAAACGCCTCGGTTCTTCTCAAACGCCTCGGTTCTTCTCAAACGCCTCGGTTCTTCTCAAACGCCTCGGTTCTTCTCGTGGACGTCTCTCCGTCGTCTCCGGCTCAGACTCGACTCGTTCTCGGGGTTCGAGGATCAGTGAAAGGCTAAAGTCTGGACTGGGACTGGATTAGACCGGGATTATCCTGAGACCACCGGCTCGGACCCGACCGAGGACCGGGACCGGGGCCAGGACTCAGACCGGACCAAAGACGCAGAAGGATTATCCTGCTCTGAGCCGTGAGATAAGAAACCAGCAGAGGGCGCACGGAGGGGCCGGAGGGAGCCCCTTTAAATGGAGCTAAAAACAGTCGAGCGAGACACAGCGAAGACGAGACGCTGAGCTCAGGAGTCGATGGAAAACGTCACAAAAAAGTCAGAAAAGTGTCACATGTTTGGGACAGAACCAGGTTTACGTTTCTTGGTTCATTTTGTAATGTATTAGTTTTAAAAATGTACAGGATTCAGAGTCTGAGTGAACTAGATCCCACTGAAAATTGTCCTAAAAATTCAAATTGCGCCTCATTTTTTTGCTTCAAACTGTAATAATGAGACGAACAAACCCTGGTCCAGACGCCCAGAGCTGCTTCAAGTCTTTGTGTCTCTGGGACAAACATTTGGACACTTTTAGTTGTGTTTTTTGCTACTTTTTGTCACGTTTAATCACGTTTTTGACCCTTTTAGTCACGTTTTAGTCACTTTCAGTTGCTCTTTATTCCCTTTTAGTCATGCATTTGTCACTTTTAGTCATGCATTTGTCACTTTTAGTCATGCATTTGTCACTTTTAGTCATGCATTTGTCACTTTTAGTCATGCATTTGTCACTTTTAGTCATGCATTTGTCACTTTTAGTCATGCATTTGTCACTTTTTGTCATGTTTTTGTCACTTCTTATCACTTTTTGTCCCTTTTAGTTGCATTTTAGTCACTTTTAGCAAAGTCCTTGTTGACATGTTTTTTTTCACTGTCAATATCAGATCTAAAATCCAGAGGCTTCAACAGAACACGCCTGAGTGACACGTGTGATTATAACGTGTGATTATAACGTGTGATTATAACGTGTGATTATAACGTGATTATAACGTGTGATTATAACGTGATTATAACTAGATTATAACGATTATACGTGATTATAACGTGATTATAAAGTGTGATTATAAAGTGTGATTATAAAGTGTGATTATAACGTGATTATAACGTGTGATTATAACGTGTGATTATAACGTGTGATTATAACGTGTGATTATAACGTGTGATTATAACGTGTGATTATAACGTGATTATAACGTGTGATTATAACGTGATTATAACGTGTGATTATAACGCGGTGATTATAACGTGTGATTATAACGCGTGATTATAACGTGATTATAACGCAGATTATAACGTGTGATTATAACGCGTGATTATAAATGATTATAACGCAGGATTATAACGCAGATTATAACGCGGTGATTACAACGGATTATAACGTGATTATAACGCGTGATTATAACGTGATTATAACGTGATGATTATAACGTGATTATAACGTGATTATAACGCAGATTATAACGCGGTGATTATAACGCGTGATTATAACGCAGATTATAACGTGATTATAACGCGTGATTATAACGCAGGATTATAACGTGATTATAACGATTATAACGTGATTATAACGCGGTGATTATTATAACGGTGATTATAACGCTGATTATAACGCAGATTATAACGCGGTGATTATAACGCAGATTATATCGCAGATTATAACGCAGATTATAACGCGTGATTATAACGTGTGATTATAACGTGTGATTATAACGCGGTGATTATAACGTGATTATAACGTGTGATTATAACGCAGATTATAACGCGGTGATTATAACGTGTGATTATAACGTGATTATAACGCGGTGATTATAACGCGGTGATTATAACGCGTGTGATTATAACGCAGATTATAACGCGGTGATTATAACGTGTGATTATAACGCAGATTATAACGCGTGATTATAACGCGTGTGATTATAACGTGATTATAACGCGGTGATTATAACGTGATTATAACGCGGTGATTATAACGCAGATTATAACGCAGATTATAACGCGGTGATTATAACGTGTGATTATAACGCGTGATTATAACGCAGATTATAACGCGTGTGATTATAACGCGTGTGATTATAACGTGTGATTATAACGCGTGATTATATCGTGGTGATTATAACGTGATTATAACGCGGTGATTATAACGCGTGTGATTATAACGCGTGATTATAACGCGTGTGATTATAACGCAGATTATAACGTGATTATAACGTGATTATAACGTGTGATTATAACGTGTGATTATAACGCGGTGATTATAACGTGATTATAACGTGATTATAACGCGATTATAACGTGATTATAACGCGGTGATTATAACGTGATTATAACGCGTGATTATAACGCAGATTATAACGTGATTATAACGTGATTATAACGCGGTGATTATAACGTGATTATAACGCGGTGATTATAGCGGTGATTATAACGCGTGATTATAACGTGTGATTATAACGCGGTGATTATAACGCGTGATTATAACGCGTGATTATAACGTGTGATTATAACGTGATTAGCGTGTGATTATAATGTGATTATATCGTGTGATTATATCGTGTGATTATATCGTGTGATTATAACGTGTGATTATAACGTGATTATAACGTGTGATTATAACGTGTGATTATAACGTGTGATTATAACGTGTGATTATAACGTGATTATAACGTGTGATTATAACGTGTGATTATAACGTGTGATTATAACGTGTGATTATAACGTGTGATTATAACGTGTGATTATAACGTGTGATTATAACGTGATTATAACGTGTGATTATAACGTGATTATAACGTGTGATTATAACGTGTGATTATAACGTGATTATAACGTGTGATTATAACGTGTGATTATAACGTGTGATTATAACGTGTGATTATAAAGTGTGATTATAACGTGATTATAACGCGTGATTATAACGTGATTATAACGTGGTGATTATAACGCGTGATTATAACGTGATTATAACGCGGTGATTATAACGTGATTATATCGTGTTTATAACGTGTGATTATAACGTGTGATTATATCGTGTGATTATAACGTGATTATAACGTGATTATAACGTGATTATAACGTGTGATTATAACGTGTGATTATAACGTGTGATTATAACGTGTGATTATAACGTGTGATTATAACGTGTGATTATATCGTGTGATTATAACGTGTGATTATAACGTGTGATTATAACGTGTGATTATAACGTGTGATTATATCGTGTGATTATAACGTGTGATTATAACGTGATTATATCGTGTGATTCGCGTGTGATTATAACGTGATTATATTGTGTGATTATAACGTGTGATTATAACGTGTGATTATAACGTGATTATATCGTGTGATTATAACGTGTGATTATAACGTGTGATTATAACGTGTGATTATAACGTGATTATAACGTGTGATTATATCGTGTGATTATATCGTGTGATTATATCGTGTGATTATAACGTGATTATAACGTGATTATAACGTGTGATTATAACGTGATTATAACGTGATTATAACGTGATTATAACGTGATTATAACGTGTGATTATAACGTGTGATTATAACGTGTGATTATAACGTGTGATTATAACGTGTGATTATAACGTGTGATTATAACGTGTGATTATAACGTGTGATTATAACGTGTGATTATAACGTGTGATTATAACGTGATTATAACGTGTGATTATAACGTGATTATAACGTGATTATAACGTGATTATAACGTGTGATTATATCGTGTGATTATAACGTGATTATAACGTGTGATTATATCGTGTGATTATAACGTGTGATTATAACGTGTGATTATATCGTGTGATTATAACGTGTGATTATAACGTGTGATTATATCGTGTGATTATAACGTGTGATTATAACGTGTGATTATAACGTGTGATTATAACGTGTGATTATAACGTGTGATTATATCGTGTGATTATAACGCGGTGATTATATCGCGGTGATTATAACGCAGATTATAACGTGTGATTATAACGTGATTATAACGTGATTATAACGTGATTATAACGCGTGTGATTATAACGTGTGATTATAACGTGTGATTATAACGTGTGATTATAACGTGTGATTATAACGTGTGATTATAACGTGATTATAACGTGATTATAACGTGATTATAACGTGATTATAACGTGTGATTATAACGTGTGATTATAACGTGATTATAACGTGATTATAACGTGTGATTATAACGTGATTATAACGTGATTATAACGTGTGATTATAACGTGTGATTATAACGTGATTATAACGTGATTATAACGTGTGATTATAACGTGTGATTATAACGTGTGATTATATCGTGTGATTATAACGTGATTATAACGTGTGATTATAACGTGTGATTATAACGTGTGATTATAACGTGTGATTATAACCTGTGATTATAACGTGTGATTATAACGTGTGATTATAACGTGTGATTATAACCTGTGATTATAACGTGTGATTATAACCTGTGATTATAACGTGTGATTATAACGTGTTGAATGTCGTATAAACGTCCCTGAGGACACACGTGTCACTGTTGGGCTGAAGGTGGCGCTGACGAGCCTCTGCTCCTGTCAGCGCTGTGTTAGCCTTTAGCCTTTAGCCTTTAGCGCCAAGACATGATCAGACGAGACAGCGACCACAGGAAGCTCCCAGCATGCCTCAGGGCAAGTCATGTGACCACAGCACACACACACACACACACACATGGACCAACCACTGCCACCGTCTGAGACAAGAGTTTGAAGTGAGGGGCGGAGCAAAGTGAGGGGCGGAGCAGAGGTCTGAGGTCTGACATCTGAACAACCTCAGAGATATTTACAGACCAGATTATACACCAGTACTACACTCAGATACTACAAATACTACACTCAGATACTACAAATACTACACTCAGATACTACAAATACTACACTCAGATACTACAAATACTACACTCAGATACTACAAATACTACACTCAGATACTACAAATACTACACTCAGATACTACAAATACTACACTCAGATACTACAAATACTACACTCAGATACTACAAATACTTCACTCCAGATACTACAAATACTACACTCAGATACTACAAATACTACACTCAGATACTACAAATACTACACTCAGATACTACAAATACTACACTCAGATACTACAAATACTACACTCAGATACTACAAATACTACACTCAGATACTACAAATACTACACTCAGATACTACAAATACTACACTCAGATACTACAAATACTACACTCAGATACTACAAATACTACACTCAGATACTACAAATACTACACTCAGATACTACAAATACTACACTCAGATACTACAAATACTACACTCAGATACTACAAATACTTTTACTTATGAAGCCCCAGATACAGTCATTTCGTGAGGAAACACTAACAGATGATCAGACCTGGTTTAGTCCTGGTTTAGTCCTGGTTCAGTCCTGGTTTAGTCCTGGTTTAGACCTGGTTCAGTCCTGGTTCAGTCCTAATTTAGTCCTGGTTTAGTCCTGGTTCAGTCCTGGTTCAGTCCTGGTTCAGTCCTGGTTTAGTCCTGGTTTAGTCCTGGTTCAGTCCTGGTTCAGTCCTGGTTCAGTCCTGGTTTAGTCCTGGTTCAGTCCTGGTTTAGTCCTGGTTTAGACCTGGTTCAGTCCTGGTTCAGTCCTAATTTAGTCCTGGTTTAGTCCTGGTTCAGTCCTGGTTCAGTCCTGGTTTAGTCCTGGTTTAGTCCTGGTTTAGTCCTGGTTTAGTCCTGGTTCAGTCCTGGTTTAGTCCTGGTTCAGTCCTGGTTTAGACCTGGTTTAGTCCTGGTTTAGACCTGGTTTAGTCCTGGTTCAGACCTGGTTCAGTCCTGGTTTAGTCCTGGTTTAGTCCTGGTTCAGTCCTGGTTTAGTCCTGGTTTAGTCCTGGTTCAGTCCTGGTTTAGTCCTGGTTTAGTCCTGGTTTAGTCCTGGTTCAGTCCTGGTTCAGTCCTGGTTTAGTCCTGGTTTAGTCCTGGTTTAGTCCTGGTTTAGTCCTGGTTCAGTCCTGGTTTAGTCCTGGTTCAGTCCTGGTTTAGACCTGGTTTAGTCCTGGTTTAGACCTGGTTTAGTCCTGGTTCAGACCTGGTTCAGTCCTGGTTTAGTCCTGGTTTAGACCTGGTTTAGCCCTGGTTTAGTCCTGGTTTAGACCTGGTTTAGTCCTGGTTTAGACCTGGTTTAATCCTGGTTCAGATCTGGGTCAGGACTTCAGGGGGTTTTGTTGGGTCTAAACCTGGTCTAAACCTGGATTTTTGCAGGTTTTTTGAGTTTTTTTGAGTTTTTTTGAGGTTTTTTGGAGGTTTGAGAGCGTCTGTCAGAGTTTGTGTGTGTCTGTGTGTGTTTGTGCGTTTCTTGGTGCTGTTGGAGTCGGTGCTGGTTGTGTGCGTTTGTGTTGGATTGTGTTGGTTTGTGTGTGTTTGTGTTGTTTGTGTGCGTTTGTGTGTTTCTCGGTGCTGGTTGTGTGTGTTTCTGGTTGGAGTCGGTGCTGGTTGTGTGTGTTTGTGTGTTTCTTGCTGGTTGTGTGTGTTTCTTGGTGTTGGTTGTATGTCTGTGTGTGTTTCTCGGTGTTGGTTGTGTGTGTTTGTGTGTTTCTTGCTGGTTGTGTGTGTTTCTTGTTGGTTGTGTGTTTGTGTGTGTTTCTCGGTGCTGGTTGTGTGTTTATGTGTGTGTTTATGTGTGTTTCTCGGTGCTGGTTGTATGTCTGTGTGTGTTTCTGGTTGTGCGTTTGTCTGGTTGGAGTCGGTGTTGGTTGTGTGTTTGTGTGTGTTTCTCGGTGCTGGTTGTGTGTTTATGTGTGTGTTTATGTGTGTTTCTCGGTGCTGGTTGTATGTCTGTGTGTGTTTCTGGTTGTGCGTTTGTCTGGTTGGAGTCGGTGCTGGTTGTGTGTGTTTCTGGTTGGAGTCGGTGCTGGTTGTGTGTGTTTGTGTGTTTCTTGCTGGTTGTGTGTTTATGTGTGTTTCTCGGTGCTGGTTGTATGTCTGTGTGTGTTTCTGGTTGTGCGTTTGTCTGGTTGGAGTGTGTGCAGATGCGGCGCTCGGTGCAGTTTGGCTCGGGGCCGCGGCTCGTCTCACTCTGAGACTCTGTTAATTGCTCCTAATTATTCTGAAAAATGTGCTCAAGAGGAAAGGCTGGTTGAGAAAGGAAACGAGAGAGGGAGGAGAGGAGAGGAGAGAGGAGGAAGATAAGGAGGAGAGAGAGGAGAGGAGGAAGGGAGGAGAGGAGGAGGGAAGGAGAGAAAAGGAGACCGGAGAGGAGAGCTCAAGAGGAAAGGAAACGAGACGAGAGAGGGGAGGAAACGAGGGAGGAGAGGGAGAGGAGAGAGGAGGGAAGGAGAGAGGAAGAGGAGAGAGGCGAGGAGAGAGAGGAGGGAAGGAGAGAGAGGAAAGGAGAGGGCGAGGAGGAGAGAGAGGGAGGGAAGGAGAGAGGAAAGGAGAGGGCGAGGAGAGAGGAGGGAAGGAGAGAGAGGAAAGGAGAGGACGAGGAGAGAGGAGGGAAGGAGAGAGGAAAGGAGAGGGCGAGGAGAGAGGAGGGAAGGAGAGAGGAAAGGAGAGGGCGAGGAGAGAGGAGGGAGGGAAGGAGAGAGGAAAGGAGAGGGCGAGGAGAGAGGAGGGAAGGAGAGAGGAAAGGAAATGAAAAAGAGAGGAGGGAAGGAGAGAGGAAAGGAGAGGGCGAGGAGAGAGGAGGGAGGGAAGGAGAGAGGAAAGGAGAGGGCGAGGAGAGAGGAGGGAAGGAGAGAGGAAAGGAGAGGGCGAGGAGAGAGGAGGGAAGGAGAGAGGAAAGGAGAGGGCGAGGAGAGAGGAGGGAGGGAAGGAGAGAGGAAAGGAAACAAAAAAGAGAGGAGGGAAGGAGAGAGGAGGGAAGGAGAGAGGAAAGGAAACAAAAAAGAGAGGAGGGAAGGAGAGAGAGGGAAGGAGAGAGGAAAGGAGAGGGCGAGGAGAGAGGAGGGAAGGAGAGAGGAAAGGAGAGAGGCGAGGAGAGAGGAGAGGGAAGGAGAGAGGAGGAGAGGGGAGAGAGGAGGGAAGGAGAGAGGAGGGAAGGAGAGAGGAAAGGAGAGAGGAGAGGAGAAGAGAGGAGGAGGGAAGGAGAGAGGAGAGGAGAGAAAGGAGAGGAGGGAAGGAGAGAGGAAAGGAGAGGGAGAGGAGAGAGGAGGGAAGGAGAGAGGAAAGGAGAGGGCGAGGAGAGAGGAGGGAAGGAGAGAGGAGAAAGAGAGAGAGGAGGAGAGAGAGGAGGGAAGGAGAGAGGAAAGGAGAGGGAGGGAGAGGAGGAGGAAGGAGAGAGGAAGGAGAGAGAGGAGGGAAGGAGAGAGGAAAGGAGAGGGCGAGGAGAGAGGAGGGAAGGAGAGAGGAAAGGAGAGGGCGAGGAGAGAGGAGGGAAGGAGAGAGGAAAGGAGAGGGCGAGGAGAGAGGAGGGAAGGAGAGAGGAAAGGAAACAAAAAAGAGAGGAGGGAAGGAGAGAGGAAAGGAGAGGGCGAGGAGAGAGGAGGGGAAGGAGAGAGGGAGAGGAAAGGAGAGAGGAGAGAGGAGGGAAGGAGAGAGGAAAGGAGAGGGCGAGGAGAGAGGAGAGGAGGAAGAGAGAGAGAGGAGAAGGAGAGAGAGAGGGGAGAGGGAGAGAGAGGAGGGAAGGAGAGAGGAAAGGAAACGAAAAAGAGAGGAGGGAAGGAGAGAGGAAAGGAGAGGGCGAGGAGAGAGGAGGGAAGGAGAGAGGAAAGGAGATGAAGGAAAGGAGAGGGCGAGGAGAGAGGAGGGAAGGAGAGAGGAAAGGAGAGGGCGAGGAGAGAGGAGGGAAGGAGAGAGGAAAGGAAACAAAAAAGAGAGGAGGGAAGGAGAGAGGAAAGGAAAGGAGAGGAGGAAAGAGGAGAGGGAGGAGAGAGAGAGGAGTGAAGGAGAGAGAGGAAAGGAGAGAGAGAGAGAGAGAGAGAGAGGAGGGAAGGAGAGAGGAAAGGAGAGGGCGAGGAGAGAGGAGGGAAGGAGAGAGGAAAGGAGAGGGCGAGGAGAGAGGAGGGAAGGAGAGAGGAAAGGAGAGAGAGGAGAGAGAGGAGAGGGAGAGGAGAGAGAGAGAGAGGAGAGGAGAGAGAGAAGGAAGGAGAGAGACAAAGAGAGAGAGAGAGGAGAGAGAGAGGAGAGGAGAAGGAGAGAGGAAAGGAGAGAGAGAGAGAGGAGAGGGAAGGAGAGAGAGGAGAGAGGCGAGAGAGAGAGGAGGGAAGGAGAGAGGAAAGGAGAGGGCGAGGAGAGAGGAGGGAAGGAGAGAGAAAGGAAAAGGAGAGAGGGCGAGGAGAGAGGAGGGAAGGAGAGAAAGGAAAGGAAAAAAAAGAGAGAGGAGGGAAGGAGAGAGGGAGAGAGGGAAAGGAGAGATGAAAGGAGAGAGAGGAGGGAAGGAGAGAGGAGGGAAGGAGAGAGGAAAGGAAACAAAAAAGAGAGGAGGGAAGGAGAGAGGAAAGGAGATGAAGGAAACAAGGGAGAGGAGAGAGGAGGGAAGGAGAGAGGAAAGGAAACAAAAAAGAGAGGAGGGAAGGAGAGAGGAAAGGAGATGAAGGAAACAAGGGAGAGGAGAGAGGAGGAGAGGGAGAGGAGGAAAGGAAACAAAAAGAGAGGAGGGAAGGAGAGAGGAGGAGGAGAGGGAGAGAGGAGAGAGGAGAGGGAGAGGAGAGAGGAGAGGAGAGAGGGAGGAGAGGGAGAGGAGGGAAGGAGAGAGGAAAGGAGAGGGGAGGAGAGAGAGGAAGGGAGAGGAAAGGAGAGAGGAGGGAGAGAGGAGAGGGAAGGAGAGAGGAAAGGAGAGGGTGAGGAGAGAGGAGGGAAGGAGAGAGGAAAGGAGATGAAGGAAACAAGGGAGAGGAGGGGGAGACGAGAAAGAGGAGGTGAAGAGAGAAAACGAGAGAGGAGAGAAGGAGACGAGAGGGTGAGGAGCAAGGAGAGAGGAGACAAGGAGAGAGGAGAGGAGGAGAGGAGAGTGGAGAGACATGAAAGAAGGAGGGAGGAAGGAAGAGCGCTCCGGGCAAGGACACAAGAGAGGAGACGAAAGAGGAGACGAGGAGAGGAGATGAGGAGAGAGAGGAGAGGAGGAGATGAGGAGACGAGGAGAGGAGACGAGGAGAGGAGACAAGGAGAGAGAGGAGATAGGAGACGAGGAGAGGAGACGAGGAGAGAGAGGAGACGAGGAGAGGAGAGGAGGAGAGGAGACAAGGAGAGAGAGGAGAGGAGAGGAGGAGAGGAGACAAGGAGAGAGAGGAGAGAGGAGATAGGAGGAGAGGAGGAGGAGGAGGAGAGGAGACAAGGAGAGAGAGGAGAGGAGAGGAGGAGAGGAGACAAGGAGAGAGAGGAGAGGAGAGGAGGAGAGGAGACAAGGAGAGAGAGGAGACAAGGAGACAGAGGAGACAAGGAGAGAGAGGAGAGGAGAGGAGGAGAGGAGACAAGGAGAGAGGAGGAGAGAGGAGACAGGAGGAGAGGAGAAAAAGAGAGAGAGGAGAGAGACAAGGAGAGAGAGGAGAGGAGAGGAGGAGACAAGGAGAGAGAGGAGAGGAGACAAGGAGAGAGAGGAGACAAGGAGAGAGAGGAGACAAGGAGAGAGAGGAGAGAGGAGAGAGGAGACAAGGAGAGAGGAGAGGAGACAAGGAGAGAGGAGAGGAGACAAGGAGAGAGGAGAGGAGACAAGGAGAGAGGAGACAAGGAGAGAGAGGAGAGGAGGAGAGGAGACAAGGAGAGAGAGGAGAGGAGAGGAGGAGAGAGGAGACGAGGAGAGAGAGGAGAGGAGAGGAGGAGAGAGGAGACAAGGAGAGAGAGGAGAGGAGAGGAGGAGAGAGGAGACAAGGAGACAGAGGAGACAAGGAGAGAGAGGAGAGGAGAGGAGGAGAGGAGACAAGGAGAGAGAGGAGAGGAGAGAGGAGAGGAGGAGAGAGGAGACAAGGAGAGAGAGGAGAGGAGAGGAGGGAGACAAGGAGAGAGAGGAGAGGAGACAAGGAGAGAGGAGACAAGGAGAGAGAGGAGACAAGGAGAGAGAGGAGAGGAGACAAGGAGAGAGGGGACAAGGAGAGAGGAAAGGAGAGGGCGAGGAGAGAGGAGGGAAGGAGAGAGGAAAGGAGAGGGCGAGGAGAGAGGAGGGAAGGAGAGAGGAAAGGAGAGGGCGAGGAGAGAGGAGGGAAGGAGAGAGGAAAGGAGAGGGCGAGGAGAGAGGAGGGAAGGAGAGAGGAAAGGAGAGGGCGAGGAGAGAGGAGAGGGAAGGAGAGAGGAAAGGAGAGGGCGAGGAGAGGAGGGAAGGAGAGAGGAAAGGAGAAAAGGAGAGAGGAAAGGAGAGAGGAGAGGAGAGGGAGAGAGAGAGGAGAGAGAGGAGAGAGGAGAGGAAGAGAGAGAGAGAGGAGAGAGAGGAGAGAGAGGGGAGGAGAGAGGGAGAGAGGGAGGAGAGAGAGAGGAGGGGAGGAGAGGAAAGGAGAGGGCGAGGAGAGAGGAGGGAAGGAGAGAGGAAAGGAGATGAAGGAAACGAGGGAGAGGAGGGGGAGACGAGAAAGAGGAGGTGAAGAGAGAAAACGAGAGAGGAGAGAAGTAGACGAGAGGGTGAGGAGCAAGGAGAGAGGAGACAAAACGAGGAGACAAGAGAGGAAGTGAGGGGACTGGAAACATGAAAGAAGGAGGGAGGAAGGAAGAGCGCTCCGGGCAAGGACACAAGAGAGGAGACGAAAGAGGAGACGAGGAGAGGAGATGAGGAGAGGAGATGAGGAGAGGAGATGAGGAGACGAGGAGACGAGGAGAGGAGACAAGGAGAGAGAGGAGATAGGAGACGAGGAGAGGAGACAAGGAGAGAGAGGAGAGGAGAGAGGAGAGGAGAGAGAGAGAGAGGAGACGAGGAGAGGAGACAAGGAGAGAGAGAGGAGAGAGGAGAGGAGAGAGGAGAGAGGAGAGGAGAGAGAGGAGAGGAGACAAGGAGAGAGAGGAGAGAGAGAGGAGACGAGGAGAGGAGAGGAGGAGAGGAGACAAGGAGAGAGAGGAGACGAGGGAGATAGGAGACGAGGAGAGGAGACAAGGAGAGAGGAGAGGAGACAAGGAGAGAGAGGAGAGAGAGGAGAGAGAGGAGAGGAGAGGAGACAAGGAGAGAGAGGAGACAAGGAGAGAGAGGAGAGGGAGAGGAGAGGAGAGGGAGGGAGAGAGAGAGGCGAGGAGAGGAGACAAGGAGAGGAGAGAGGAGACAAGGAGAGAGAGGAGAGAGAGAGAGGAGGAGAGAGGAGACAAGGAGAGAGAGGGAGAGGAGAGAGGAGAGGAGAGGAGAGGAGACAAGGAGAGAGAGAGACAAGGAGAGGAGAGGAGAGGAGAGAGGAGAGAGAGGAGGGAGAGGGAGACGAGGAGAGGAGAGAGGAGAGGAGACAAGGAGAGAGAGGAGACGAGGAGAGAGAGAGGAGACAAGGAGAGAGAGGAGATAGGAGACGAGGAGAGGAGACGAGGAGAGAGGAGAGGAGACAAGGAGAGGAGACAAGGAGAGAGAGGAGACGAGGAGAGGAGACAAGGAGAGAGAGGAGATAGGAGACGAGGAGAGAGGAGAGAGGAGAGAGGAGAGGAGAGAGGAGAGGAGACAAGGAGAGAGAGAGAGAGAGGAGACAAGGAGAGAGAGGAGAGGAGACAAGGAGAGAGAGGAGAGAGGAGATAGGAGGAGAGGAGGAGAGGAGGAGAGGAGACAAGGAGAGAGAGGAGACAAGGAGAGAGAGGAGAGGAGACAAGGAGAGAGAGGAGACAAGGAGAGAGGAGATAGGAGGAGAGGAGACAAGGAGAGAGAGGAGAGGAGAGGAGGAGAGGAGACAAGGAGAGAGAGAGGAGACAAGGAGAGAGAGGAGACAAGGAGAGAGAAGAGACAAGGAGAGAGAGGAGAGAGGAGAGGAGAGAGAGGAGGAGAGGAGAGAGAGGAGAGAGGAGAGAGAGGAGAGAGAGGAGACGAGGAGAGGAGAGGAGGAGAGGAGAGGAGGAGACGAGGAGACGAGGAGAGGAGGAGATAGGAGACGAGAAGAGGAGACGAGGAGAGAGGAGACAAGGAGAGGAGACGAGGAGAGGAGACAAGGAGAGAGAGGAGACAAGGAGAGGAGACGAGGAGAGGAGACGAGGAGAGGAGACAAGGAGAGAGAGGAGATAGGAGATGAGGAGAGGAGAGAGGAGACGAGGAGAGGAGACAAGGAGAGAGAGGGGAGATAGGAGACGAGGAGAGGAGACGAGGAGAGAGGAGAGGAGACAAGGAGAGGAGACGAGGAGAGAGGAGAGGAGACAAGGAGAGGAGACGAGGAGAGAGGAGAGAGGAGAGAGAGGAGAGAGGAGATGAGGAGAGGAGACGAGGAGAGAGAGGAGAGGAGAGGAGGAGAGGAGGAGAGGAGACAAGGAGAGAGAGGAGATAGGAGATGAGGAGAGGAGACAAGGAGAGAGAGGAGAGAGGAGATGAGGAGAGGAGACAAGGAGAGAGAGGAGAGGAGGAGAGGAGACAAGGAGAGGAGACGAGGAGATAAACGTGTGTGAATTGTTTGAGTTTTTCAGTAAAATCTGCTTCAATAAAACACCTGCAACTGAAGTCCAGGTCTGGTCCTGGTTCAGTCCTGGTCTGGTCCTAGTCTGGTCCTGGTTTAGTCCTGGTCTGGTCCTGGTCCTGGGGCTGTGATGATGAGTCTCATTAAAGATAATTGGTTATAATTATTCTCAAACAGCAGCTTTTATAACGAGGCTCGCTCCGGGCTCAGGACCCAAACCCCGCCTCCAGACCCTCACAAGACCCCAAACCCCGCCTCCAGACCCTCACAGGACCCTAAACCCCGCCCCCAGACCCTCACAGGACCCTAAACCCCGCCCCCAGACCCTCACAGGACCCTAAACCCCGCCCCCAGACCCTCACAGGACCCCAAACCCCGCCCCCAGACCCTCACAGGACCCAAAACCCCGCCCCCAGACCCACACAGAACCCCAAACCCCGCCCCCAGACCCTCACAGGACCCTAAACCCTGCCCCCAGACCCTCACAGGACCCCAAACCCCGCCCCCAGACCCTCACAAGACCCCAAACCCCGCCTCCAGACCCTCACAGGACCCCAAACCCTGCCCCCAGACCCTCACAGGACCCCAAACCCCGCCTCCAGACCCTCACAGGACCCCAAACCCCGCCCCCAGACCCTCACAGAACCCCAAACCCCGCCCCCAGACCCTCACAGGACCCTAAACCCCGCCCCCCGACCCTCACAGGACCCCAAACCCCGCCCCCAGACCCTCACAGGACCCTAAACCCTGCCTCCAGACCCTCACAGGACCCCAAACCCCGCCCCCAGACTCTCACAGGACCCCAAACCCCGCCCCCAGACCCTCACAGGACCCTAAACCCCGCCCCCAGACCCTCACAGGACCCTAAACCCCGCCCCCAGACCCTCACAGGACCCCAAACCCCGCCCCCAGACCCTCACAGGACCCTAATCCCCGCCCCCAGACCCTCACAGGACCCTAAACCCCGCCCCCAGACCCTCACAGAACCCCAAACCCCGCCCCCAGACCCTCACAGGACCCCGAACCCCGCCCCAGACCTCAGACCCTAAACCCCGCCCCAGACCCTCACAGGACCCTAAACCCCGCCCCCAGACCCTCACAGGACCCCAAACCCCGCCGCCAGACCCTCACAAGACCCCAAACCCCGCCTCCAGACCCTCACAGGACCCCAAACCCTGCCCCCAGACCCCTACAGGACCCCAAACCCCGCCCCCAGACCCTCACAGGACCCTAAACCCCGCCCCCAGACCCTCACAGAACCCCAAACCCCGCCCCCAGACCCTCAAACCCCGCCCCCAAACCCTCACAGGACCCCAAACCCCGCCCCCAGACCCTCACAGGACCCCGAACCCCGCCCCCAGACCCTCACAGGACCCTAAACCCCGCCCCCAAACCCTCACAGGACCCTAAACCCCGCCCCCAGACCCTCACAGGACCCCAAACCCCGCCCCCAGACTCTCACAGGACCCTAAACCCCGCTCCCAGACCCTCACAGGACCCCAAACCCCGCCCCCAGACCCTCACAGGACCCCAAACCCCGCCCCCAGACCCTCACAGGACCCTAAAAGAGAAGAGGAGACGAGGAGCGAGGAGGTCACAGACGTCCCGGGGCAGACTGACACAGAAGTGTGAGGCCCAAAGGCACAAACACAACTGAGTTTGAATCAGAACCAAATGAAGCTGTGAGTCTTTCACTAAAACACATTTATGTGATTCAAACTGAAACCTGGACCAAACCAGGTTTAATCCTGGTTTGGTCCAGGTTTTGGTCCAGGTTTTGGTCCAGGTTTAATCCTGGTTTGGTCCAGGTTTTGGTCCAGGTTTTGGTCCAGGTTTAATCCTGGTTTGGTCCAGGTTTAATCCTGGTTTGGTCCAGGTTTTGGTCCAGGTTTAATCCTGGTTTGGTCCAGGTTTTGGTCCAGGTTTAATCCTGGTTTAATCCTGGTTTGGTCCAGGTTTTGGTCCAGGTTTTGGTCCAGGTTTTGGTCCAGGTTTAATCCTGGTTTGGTCCAGGATTGGTCCAGGTTTTGGTCCAGGTTTAATCCTGGTTTGGTCCAGGTTTTGGTCCAGGTTTTGGTCCAGGTTTAATCCTGGTTTGGTCCAGGTTTTGGTCCAGGTTTAATCCTGGTTTAATCCTGGTTTGGTCCAGGTTTTGGTCCAGGTTTTGGTCCAGGTTTTGGTCCAGGTTTAATCCTGGTTTGGTCCAGGATTGGTCCAGGTTTTGGTCCAGGTTTAATCCTGGTTTGGTCCAGGTTTTGGTCCAGGTTTAATCCTGGTTTGGTCCAGGATTGGTCCAGGTTTTGGTCCAGGTTTAATCCTGGTTTGGTCCAGGATTGGTCCAGGTTTTGGTCCAGGTTTAATCCTGGTTTGGTCCAGGTTTTGGTCCAGGTTTAATCCTGGTTTGGTCCAGGATTGGTCCAGGTTTTGGTCCAGGTTTAATCCTGGTTTGGTCCAGGATTGGTCCAGGTTTTGGTCCAGGTTTAATCCTGGTTTGGTCCAGGTTTTGGTCCAGGTTTAATCCTGGTTTGGTCCAGGATTGGTCCAGGTTTTGGTCCAGGTTTAATCCTGGTTTGGTCCAGGATTGGTCCAGGTTTTGGTCCAGGTTTAATCCTGGTTTGGTCCAGGATTGGTCCAGGTTTTGGTCCAGGTTTAATCCTGGTTTGGTCCAGGTTTTGGTCCAGGTTTTGGTCCAGGTTTAATCCTGGTTTGGTCCGTTTTGTGACAGCTGCTGTTTCTGAGACGTTCAGATTATTTATGCAGATTATACTCAAGATTAAAGACACACCAGGACCAGGTCTGAACCAGGACTGAACCAGGACCAGGACTGAACCAGGACTGAACCAGGACCAGGACTGAACCAGGACCAGGACTGAACCAGGACTGAACCAGGACCAGGACTGAACCAGGACCAGGACTGAACCAGGACTGAAACAGGACTGAACCAGGACCAGGACTGAACCAGGACTGAACCAGGACTGAACCAGGACTGAACCAGGACCAGGACTGAACCAGGACTGAACCAGGACTGAACCAGGACCAGGACTGAACCAGGACCAGGACTGAACCAGGACTGAAACAGGACTGAACCAGGACCAGGACTGAACCAGGACTGAACCAGGACTGAACCAGGACTGAACCAGGACTGAACCAGGACCAGGACTGAACCAGGACCAGGACTGAACCAGGACTGAACCAGGACTGAACCAGGACCAGGACTGAACCAGGACCAGGACTGAACCAGGACCAGGACTGAACCAGGACTGAACCAGGACCAGGACTGAACCAGGACCAGGACTGAACCAGGACTGAACCAGGACTGAACCAGGACCAGGACTGAACCAGGACTGAACCAGGACCAGGACTGAACCAGGACTGAACCAGGACCAGGACTAAACCAGGACTGAACCAGGACTGAACCAGGACTGAACCAGGACCAGGACTGAACCAGGACTGAACCAGGACTGAACCAGGACTGAACCAGGACCAGGACTGAACCAGGACTGAACCAGGACTGAACCAGGACTGAACCAGGACTGAACCAGGACCAGGACTGAACCAGGACTGAACCAGGACTGAACCAGGACCAGGACTGAACCAGGACTGAACCAGGACTGAACCAGGACTGAACCAGGACCAGGACTGAACCAGGACTGAACCAGGACTGAACCAGGACTGAACCAGGACCAGGACTGAACCAGGACTGAACCAGGACTGAACCAGGACTGAACCAGGACTGAACCAGGACTGAACCAGGACCAGGACTGAACCAGGACTGAACCAGGACTGAACCAGGACCAGGACTGAACCAGGACTGAACCAGGACTAAACCAGGACTGAACCAGGACTGAACCAGGACCAGGACTGAACCAGGACTGAACCAGGACTGAACCAGGACCAGGACTGAACCAGGACTGAACCAGGACTGAACCAGGACTGAACCAGGACCAGGACTGAACCAGGACTGAACCAGGACTGAACCAGGACTGAACCAGGACCAGGACTGAACCAGGACTGAACCAGGACTGAACCAGGACTGAACCAGGACCAGGACTGAACCAGGACTGAACCAGGACTGAACCAGGACTGAACCAGGACTGAACCAGGACCAGGACTGAACCAGGACCAGGACTGAACCAGGACTGAACCAGGACCAGGACTGAACCAGGACCAGGACTGAACCAGGACTGAACCAGGACTGAACCAGGACTGAACCAGGACCAGGACTAAACCAGGACTAAACCAGGACTAACCCGGTCCACAGTTGTGTGAGGAGAGTAGAGTGAGAACCTGATGGAGGACTGCAGCCTGAGGCACTGCTGCATTAACCCTCGACTGAGAGAAAAGCCTCGAGCGAGACCCAGGCAAGACCTGGACCAGGGCCAGAACTGAGACCTGGACCAGGACCTGGACCAGGACCAGACCAGGTCTTGGTCTGGTCCTGGTCCTGGTCTCGGTCTGGTCCCGGTCCAGGTCCTGGTCTGGTCTTGTAGACAGTTTAAATGTGGGTTAAACAGACTCAGCTGGAGGCCGCTCTCATTAACACTCGGCTCCTAACGAGCCTCGTCTCCTCGTTCCTCGTTCCTCGTTTCCTTTCCTCGTCTCCTTCTCATTTGCACCGATCCATTTAAACCAGGACTAAACCAGGACTAAACCAGGACTAAACCAGGGCTAAACCAGGGCTAAACCAGGACTAAACCAGGACTAAACCAGGGCTAAACCAGGGCTAAACCAGGACTAAACCAGGACTAAACCAGGACTAAACCAGGGCTAAACCAGGACTAAACCAGGACTAAACCAGGGCTAAACCAGGACTAAACCAGGACTAAACCAGGACTAAACCAGGGCTAAACCAGGACTAAACCAGGACTAAACCAGGACTAAACCAGGACTAAACCAGGGCTAAACCAGGACTAAACCAGGGCTAAACCAGGACTAAACCAGGACTAAACCAGGACTAAACCAGGGCTAAACCAGGACTAAACCAGGACTAAACCAGGACTAAACCAGGGCTAAACCAGGACTAAACCAGGACTAAACCAGGTCTAAACCAGGACTAAACCAGGACTAAACCAGG
>CM033639.1:31014435-31046935 GCA_019453435.1 Rhinogobius similis | reverse complement strand
GTCCTGGTTTAGACCTGGTTTAGTCCTGGTTTAGACCTGGTTTAGACCTGGTTCAGTCCTGGTTTAGACCTGGTTTAGTCCTGGTTTAGTCCTGGTTTAGTCCTGGTTTAGACCTGGTTTAGTCCTGGTTTAGACCTGGTTTAGACCTGGTTCAGTCCTGGTTTAGACCTGGTTTAGTCCTGGTTTAGACCTGGTTTAGTCCTGGTTTAGACCAGGTTTAGACCTGGTTTAGTCCTACTTTAGTCCTGGTTTAGTCCTGGTTTAGTCCTGGTTTAGTCCTGGTTTAGTCCTGGTTTAGTCCTGGTTTAGTCCTGGTTTACACCTGGTTTAGACCTGGTTTAGTCCTGGTTTAGTCCTGGTTTAGTCCTGGTTTAGTCCTGGTTTAGCCCTGGTTTAGCCCTGGTTTAGACCTGGTTTAGTCCTGGTTTAGTCCTGGTTTAGACCTGGTTTAGACCTGGTTTAGTCCTGGTTTAGTCCTGGTTTAGTCCTGGTTTAGACCTGGTTTAGACCTGGTTTAGACCTGGTTTAGTCCTGGTTTAGACCTGGTTTAGTCCTGGTTCAGTCCTGGTTTAATCCTGGTTTAGTCCTGGTTTAGTCCTGGTTTAGTCCTGGTTTAGCCCTGGTTTAGTCCTGGTTTAGACCTGGTTCAGACCTGGTTCAGTCCTGGTTTAGTCCTGGTTTAGTCCTGGTTTAGTCCTGCTGTAGACCGGGTTTAGTCCTGGTTCAGACCTGGTTTAGTCCTGGTTCAGTCCTGGTTCAGTCCTGGTTCAGTCCTGGTTTAGACCTGGTTCAGTCCTGGTTCAGTCCTGGTTCAGTCCTGGTTTAGACCTGGTTTAGTCCTGGTTTAGTCCTGGTTCAGTCCTGGTTTAGACCTGGTTTAGACCTGGTTTAGTCCTGGTTCAGTCCAGGTTTAGTCCTGGTTTAGTCCTGGTTCAGTCCTGGTTTAGTCCTGGTTCAGTCCTGGTTTAGTCCTGGTTCAGTCCTGGTTTAGACCTGGTTTAGACCTGGTTTAGTCCTGGTTTAGTCCTGGTTCAGTCCTGGTTCAGTCCTGGTTTAGTCCTGGTTCAGTCCTGGTTTAGTCCTGGTTCAGTCCTGGTTTAGACCTGGTTTAGACCTGGTTTAGTCCTGGTTCAGTCCAGGTTTAGTCCTGGTTTAGTCCTGGTTCAGTCCTGGTTTAGTCCTGGTTCAGTCCTGGTTTAGACCTGGTTTAGACCTGGTTTAGTCCTGGTTTAGTCCTGGTTCAGTCCTGGTTCAGTCCTGGTTCAGTCCTGGTTTAGTCCTGGTTCAGTCCTGGTTTAGTCCTGGTTTAGACCTGGTTTAGACCTGGTTTAGTCCTGGTTTAGTCCTGGTTTAGTCCTGGTTTAGACCTGGTTTAGTCCTGGTTTAGACCTGGTTTAGACCTGGTTCAGTCCTGGTTTAGACCTGGTTTAGTCCTGGTTTAGACCTGGTTTAGTCCTGGTTTAGACCAGGTTTAGACCTGGTTTAGTCCTACTTTAGTCCTGGTTTAGTCCTGGTTTAGTCCTGGTTTAGTCTTGGTTTAGTCCTGGTTTAGACCTGGTTTACACCTGGTTTAGACCTGGTTTAGTCCTGGTTTAGTCCTGGTTTAGTCCTGGTTTAGTCCTGGTTTAGCCCTGGTTTAGCCCTGGTTTAGACCTGGTTTAGTCCTGGTTTAGTCCTGGTTTAGACCTGGTTTAGACCTGGTTTAGTCCTGGTTTAGTCCTGGTTTAGTCCTGGTTTAGACCTGGTTTAGACCTGGTTTAGACCTGGTTTAGTCCTGGTTTAGACCTGGTTTAGTCCTGGTTCAGTCCTGGTTTAATCCTGGTTTAGTCCTGGTTTAGTCCTGGTTTAGTCCTGGTTTAGTCCTGGTTTAGTCCTGGTTTAGACCTGGTTTAGCCCTGGTTTAGACCTGGTTTAGTCCTGGTTTAGTCCTGGTTTAGACCTGGTTTAGACCTGGTTTAGTCCTGGTTTAGTCCTGGTTTAGTCCTGGTTTAGACCTGGTTTAGACCTGGTTTAGACCTGGTTTAGTCCTGGTTTAGACCTGGTTTAGACCTGGTTCAGTCCTGGTTTAGACCTGGTTTAGTCCTGGTTTAGACCTGGTTTAGTCCTGGTTTATACCTAGCTTAGTCCTGGTTTAGACCTGGTTTAGTCCTGGTTTGGACCTGGTTTAGTCCTGGTTTAGTCCTGGTTTAGTCCTGGTTCAGTCCTGGTTTAGACCTGGTTTAGACCTGGTTTAGTCCTGGTTTAGTCCTGGTTCAGTCCTGGTTTAGTCCTGGTTTAGTCCTGGTTTAGTCTGGTTCAGACCTGGTTTAGACCTGGTTTAGACCTGGTTTAGTCCTGGTTTAGTCCTGGTTCAGTCCTGGTTCAGTCCTGGTTTAGTCCTGGTTCAGTCCTGGTTTAGTCCTGGTTCAGTCCTGGTTTAGACCTGGTTTAGACCTGGTTTAGTCCTGGTTTAGTCCTGGTTCAGTCCTGGTTTAGTCCTGGTTTAGTCCTGGTTTAGTCCTGGTTTAGTCCTGGTTTAGTCCTGGTTCAGTCCTGGTTTAGTCCTGGTTTAGACCTGGTTTAGTCCTGGTTTAGTCCTGGTTCAGTCCTGGTTTAGTCCTGGTTCAGTCCTGGTTTAGTCCTGGTTTAGTCCTGGTTTAGTCCTGGTTCAGTCCTGGTTTAGTCCTGGTTCAGTCCTGGTTTAGTCCTGGTTCAGTCCTGGTTTAGACCTGGTTTAGTCCTGGTTTAGTCCTGGTTTAGTCCTGGTTTAGTCCTGGTTTAGTCCTGGTTCAGTCCTGGTTTAGTCCTGGTTTAGACCTGGTTTAGTCCTGGTTTAGTCCTGGTTCAGTCCTGGTTTAGTCCTGGTTCAGTCCTGGTTTAGTCCTGGTTTAGTCCTGGTTCAGTCCTGGTTTAGCCCTGGTTTAGTCCTGGTTTAGTCCTGGTTCAGTCCTGGTTTAGTCCTGGTTCAGTCCTGGTTTAGTCCTGGTTTAGTCCTGGTTCAGTCCTGGTTTAGTCCTGGTTTAGTCCTGGTTTAGTCCTGGTTCAGTCCTGGTTTAGTCCTGGTTCAGTCCTGGTTTAGTCCTGGTTTAGTCTCTTCTTTACAGATAATAAAATGCTACAAAAAGAGCTGATTAAACAATGAAAATGACAAATGTTGCTTCTTTTCCTTTTTTCAGTTTGACTTTTTCTGTCTCTGTTTTCTGCAAAATAATCTGCTCTGATCTCCCCAGCACCAGACTGAAAGTGACTAAAACGGGAGTAAAAACCAAACAAATGTGAATCAAACGAGAAAAATGTGACTAAAACGACAAAAATGTGAATAAAACGACAACAATGTGAATAAAACGACAACAATGTGAATAAAACGACAAAAATGTGACTAAAACGACAAAAATGTGAATAAAAACGACAAAAATGTGACTAAAAACGACAAAAATGTGACTAAAAACGACAAAAACGTAACAAAAATGACAAAAACGTGAATAAAACGACAAAAACGTGAATAAAACGACAAAAATGTGAATAAAACGACAAAAATGTGAATAAAACGACAAAAACGTGAATAAAACGACAAAAATGTGAATAAAACGACAAAAATGTGAATAAAACGACAAAAACATGACTAAAAACGACAAAAACGTGACTAAAACGACAAAAACGTGACTAAAACGACAAAAATGTGAATAAAACGACAAAAATGTGACTAAAACGACAAAAATGTGACTAAAGCGACAAAAATGTGACTAAAGCGACAAAAACGTGACTAAAACGACTAAAACGTGACTAAAGCGACAAAAACGTGAATAAAACGGGAGTAAAAACCAAACAAATGTGAATAAAACGACAAAAATGTGAATAAAACGACAAAAATGTGACTAAAAACAACAAAAATGTGACTAAAACGACAAAAATGTGACTAAAAACTACAAAAATGTGACTAAAACGACAAAAATGTGAATAAAACGACAAAAACATTAATAAAACGACAAAAACATGACTAAAAACGACAAAAACGTAACAAAAGCGACAAAAACGTGAATAAAACGACAAAAACGTGAATAAAACGACAAAAATGTGAATAAAACGACAAAAATGTGAATAAAACGACAAAAATGTGACTAAAACGACAAAAATGTGAATAAAACGACAAAAATGTGACTAAAACGACAAAAATGTGACTAAAACGACAAAAATGTGAATAAAACGACAAAAATGTGACTAAAAACAACAAAAATGTGACTAAAACGATAAAAAAATGTGAATAAAACGACAAAAACGTGACTAAAAATGACAAAAACGTGAATAAAACGACAAAAATGTGAATAAAACGACAAAAACATGAATAAAACAACAAAAATGTGATTAAAAACGACAAAAATGTGAATAAAAATGACAAAAACGTGACTAAAAACGACAAAAATGTGAATAAAACGACAAAAATGTGAATAAAAATGACAAAAACGTGACTAAAAATGACAAAAATGTGAATAAAAACAACAAAAATGTGACTAAAAACAACAAAAATGTGAATAAAACGACAAAAACGTGACTAAAAACGACTAAAACGTGACTAAAAAACGACAAAAACATGAATAAAACGGGAGTAAAAACCAAACAAATGTGACTAAAACGACAAAAATGTGACTAAAACGACAAAAACTTGAATAAAACGACAAAAACGTAATTAAAACGACAAAAATGTGACTAAAACGACAAAAATGTGACTAAAAACAACAAAAATGTGAATAAAACGACAAAAATGTGACTAAAAACGACAAAAACGTGACTAAAAACGACTAAAACGTGACTAAAAAACGACAAAAACGTGAATAAAACGGGAGTAAAAACCAAACAAATGTGACTAAAACGACAAAAATGTGAATAAAACGACAAAAACTTGAATAAAACGACAAAAACGTAATTAAAACGACAAAAATGTGACTAAAACGACAAAAATGTGAATAAAAACGACAAAAACATGACTAAAAACGACAAAAATGTGACTAAAACGACAAAAATGTGAATAAAAACGACAAAAACGTGACTAAAACGACAAAAATGTGAATAAAAACGACAAAAATGTGACTAAAACGACAAAAATGTGACTAAAAACGACAAAAATGTGAATAAAACGACAAAAATGTGACTAAAACGACAAAAATGTGACTAAAACGACAAAAATGTGAATAAAACGACAAAAATGTGACTAAAAACAACAAAAATGTGACTAAAACGATAAAAAAATGTGAATAAAACGACAAAAGCGTGACTAAAAATGACAAAAGCGTGAATAAAACGACAAAAATGTGAATAAAACGACAAAAACATGAATAAAACAACAAAATGTGATTAAAAACGACAAAAATGTGAATAAAAATGACAAAAACGTGACTAATAACGACAAAAATGTGAATAAAACGACAAAAATGTGAATAAAAATGACAAAAACGTGACTAAAAATGACAAAAATGTGAATAAAAACAACAAAAATGTGACTAAAAACAACAAAAATGTGAATAAAACGACAAAAATGTGACTAAAAACGACAAAAGCGTGACTAAAAACGACTAAAACGTGACTAAAAGCGACAAAAGCGTGAATAAACGGGAGTAAAAACCAAACAAATGTGACTAAAACGACAAAAATGTGAATAAAGCGACAAAAACTTGAATAAAACGACAAAAGCGTAATTAAAACGACAAAAATGTGACTAAAACGACAAAAATGTGAATAAAAACGACAAAAACGTGACTAAAAACGACAAAAATGTGACTAAAACGACAAAAACATGAATAAAACAACAAAAATGTGATTAAAAACAACAAAAATGTGAATAAAAATGACAAAAACGTGACTAAAAACGACAAAAATGTGAATAAAACGACAAAAATGTGAATAAAAATGACAAAAACGTGACTAAAAATGACAAAAATGTGAATAAAAATGACAAAAACGTGACTAAAAATGACAAAAATGTGAATAAAAACAACAAAAATGTGACTAAAAACAACAAAAATGTGAATAAAACGACAAAAATGTGACTAAAAACGACAAAAACGTGACTAAAAACGACTAAAACGTGACTAAAAAAACGACAAAAACGTGAATAAAACGGGAGTAAAAACCAAACAAATGTGACTAAAACGACAAAAATGTGAATAAAACGACAAAAACTTGAATAAAACGACAAAAACGTAATTAAAACGACAAAAATGTGACTAAAACGACAAAAATGTGAATAAAAACGACAAAAACATGACTAAAAACGACAAAAATGTGACTAAAACGACAAAAATGTGAATAAAAACGACAAAAACGTGACTAAAAACGACAAAAATGTGACTAAAACGACAAAAACTTGAATAAAACGACAAAAACGTAATTAAAACGACAAAAATGTGACTAAAACGACAAAAATGTGACTAAAACGACAAAAATGTGACTAAAAACAACAAAAATGTGAATAAAACGACAAAAATGTGACTAAAACGACAAAAACGTAATTAAAACGACAGAAATGTGACTAAAACGACAAAAATGTGACTAAAAACGACAAAAACGTGACTAAAATGAGCAAAAACGTGAGCGTTTTCTGCTAAATAAACAAAGTTTGTGCATTTGTTCTTGGTGATTTATAGTTTTTTCTCCGCATTAATGAACGAATAATAAAAACACATATAAAAGATGTAAACGTTACAGTTTTTATTTTAATCTTTCATGTTTCTCGTCTCCGCTGCACAGACCCGGAGTGTGCTGTGGTTGAATCTTTTCTGTTTCAGACACAGATCTGAGAAGATTTAAACTCTGCACAAACACGGACTTGAACTGAACGGGATGAAGACGACGACGGCAGCAGCAGATTATCGCCTCATTTGCATAATTATAATAAAGACACAAACACCGCGCTTTAATCCCAGTTTGACGAGATCCCAGGCGCGTTTGAACTTTTACTTCTTTGACCAAATGTTGAACAATCGGACGATCGGAGTCTGTCATAAACTCAGATTAAAGCTGTGTTTAACATAATCTAATCCCAATCCCAAAGTGAACCCTTTAAAGGGACAAACGCTTTGAGCAAATGATTCGAATCCCTTTTTCTTTTTTCCATCGACGATGAAACTGAGAAATGATGGACTGTTTCCGTCGGTTCAGAGGCGCCTCGTGCTCCTGTCGTTTGTTCTGAGGTTTAGTCCCTTTAATCTGTCGTTTGTTCTGAGGTTTAGTCCCTTTAATCTGTCGTTTGTCTCGAGTTTAGTTCCGTCCTCCAGCTGTTTTACTCCTCCTTTTCCTCCAAGACTCACAGCTCAGAAATGTGCAGGAAACAGGGGCTAAACCAGGTCTAAACCAGGTCTAAACCAGGTCTAAACCAGGTCTAAACCAGGTCTAAACCAGGACTAAACCAGGTCTAAACCAGGTCTAAACCAGGTCTAAACCAGGACTAAACCAGGTCTAAACCAGGACTAAACCAGGTCTAAACCAGGTCTAAACCAGGACTAAACCAGGTCTAAACCAGGACTAAACCAGGACTAAACCAGGTCTAAACCAGGACTAAACCAGGACTAAACCAGGTCTAAACCAGGTCTAAACCAGGTCTAAACCAGGACTAAACCAGGACTAAACCCGGGCTAAACCAGGTCTAAACCAGGTCTAAACCAGGACTAAAGCAGGGCTAAACCAGGACTAAACCAGGTCTAAACCAGGTCTAAACCAGGTCTAAACCAGGGCTAAACCAGGGCTAAACCAGGACTAAACCAGGTCTAAACCAGGACTAAACCAGGACTAAACCAGGGCTAAACCAGGGCTAAACCAGGTCTAAACCAGGGCTAAACCAGGGCTAAACCAGGACTAAACCAGGTCTAAACCAGGACTAAACCAGGACTAAACCAGGGCTAAACCAGGGCTAAACCAGGGCTAAACCAGGACTAAACCAGGTCTAAACCAGGGCTTAACCAGGACTAAACCAGGTCTAAACCAGGACTAAACCAGGGCTAAACCCGGGCTAAACCAGGTCTAAACCAGGTCTAAACCAGGACTAAACCTGGGCTAAACCAGGTCTAAACCAGGTCTAAACCAGGTCTAAACCAGGACTAAACCTGGACTAAACCAGGTCTAAACCAGGACTTAACCAGGACTAAACCAGGTCTAAACCAGGACTAAACCAGGACTAAACCAGGACTAAACCCGGGCTAAACCAGGGCTAAACCAGGTCTAAACCAGGACTAAACCAGGGCTAAACCAGGACTAAACCAGGACTAAACCCGGGCTAAACCAGGTCTAAACCAGGTCTAAACCAGGTCTCAGTTTAGAGGCTCATAGTCCGCATTTCTTCTGATTCTTTTACGAACGTTTTAGGCAAAGACAAAAAACGGGGAAAAATAATGCGCCCGAACCAGGACTAAACATGGTCCGGGTCCAGGACTAAACCAGGTTTAAACAGAGACTAAACCAGGACTAAACCAGGACTAAACAGGGACGCGGTTCAGGGGCTGAGAGTCCGCAGTTGTTTCTGTTAAAAGACGTTTACGCAAAACCAAGATTAGAGCAGAGGTTTGTGGAAAATAAAAGTAGGAACCGGGACTAAACCAGGACTAAACCAGGACTAAACCGGGACTGAACCAGGACTGAACCAGGTCTAAACCAGGACTGAACCAGGACTAAAAGATGACTAAGACCTGGACCCGAACCAAAGCTGGAGCGCTTTAAGGGGCGCAGACATTTTGGACCGAGTCATTCCGCGCGGTGTCCCCGGGATCCGAGCCCGAGACTCGGCCTGAGGCTCGGACTCAGACCTGGTCCTGGTCTGAGTCCCGGTCCTGTCCCCGTGTCCCCCGTGTCCCTCGTGCCTCCGTTTCCTTCCCGCGGGTGTAACTTTCCGCGCGGTCAGACGCGGAGCTGAAAGTTGGAGCGGCGCCGCGGAGCCGCCGCAGCCGCGCGGGGCTCCGGGGCTCCGGGGCTCCGGGGCTCCGGTGTCGGGTCTTACCTTTGAAGCTGTCCGCGCGCGTGCCCGTCAGCAGTCCCGTGAGCGCGTGCGTGAGAATTAAAAGTAAAGTTCCCGTGCGCTCCATGACGCGCGCCGCTCCCGCAGAGGAAGCTCCAAGTGCGCACAAGACTCCGCTGCTCCCGGTGCTCCGTGTGACTCCTCCGTCAGACTCCTCCGTCAGACTCCTCCGTCAGACTCCTCCGTCAGACTCCCGGTGTGTGCCTCGCTCTCCGTCTCCTCCTTCTCTGCCGCTCCGAGCCCCGGCGCCGCTGACGTCACGCGGCAGAGAGCGGCGCCGCGCGGAGAGAGAGAGAGCGCATTCTTCAGTGATTAGAGCCAGGCGTTAACCGTGTCCTGACCAGGACTAGACCAGGACCAGGACCAGGACCAGACCAGGACTAGACCAGAGCAGACCCACAAGAACCGCTTCGGTCCTGCTTCAGTCCTGGTTTAGTCCTGGTTTAGACCTGGTTCAGTCCTGGTTCAGTTCATGATTGAAGTCCATTAGACTTTAATGGACTTCATTTCCCAGGATGCACTGTTTATTGGTCTCATAAATCAGGTTCAGATCGATGGAGTTTAACTCCGTTCAGACTGATCTGAGTCTGAGGCTTTTCAAACTAAAAGGCACGTTTTTTGTGGTTTGTTAAAGTCTGGTTTGATAAAGTCTGGTTTGATAAAGTCTGGTTTGTTAAAGTCTGGTTTGTTAAAGTCTGGTTTGTTAAAGTCTGGTTTGTTAAAGTCTGGTTTGTTAAAGTCTGGTTTGTTAAAGTCTGGTTTGTTAAAGTCTGGTTTGTTAAAGTCTGGTTTGATAAAGTCTGGTTTGATAAAGTCTGGTTTGATAAAGTCTGGTTTGATAAAGTCTGGTTTGATAAAGTCTGGTTTGTTAAAGTCTGGTTTGATAAAGTCTGGTTTGATAAAGTCTGGTTTGATAAAGTCTGGTTTGATAAAGTCTGGTTTGTTAAAGTCTGGTTTGATAAAGTCTGGTTTGATAAAGTCTGGTTTGATAAAGTCTGGTTTGTTAAAGTCTGGTTTGTTAAAGTCTGGTTTGATAAAGTCTGGTTTGATAAAGTCTGGTTTGTTAAAGTCTGGTTTGATAAAGTCTGGTTTGATAAAGTCTGGTTTGTTAAAGTCTGGTTTGTTAAAGTCTGGTTTGATAAAGTCTGGTTTGATAAAGTCTGGTTTGATAAAGTCTGGTTTGATAAAGTCTGGTTTGTTAAAGTCTGGTTTGATAAAGTCTGGTTTGATAAAGTCTGGTTTGATAAAGTCTGGTTTGATAAAGTCTGGTTTGATAAAGTCTGGTTTGATAAAGTCTGGTTTGATAAAGTCTGGTTTGATAAAGTCTGGTTTGATAAAGTCTGGTTTGTTAAAGTCTGGTTTGATAAAGTCTGGTTTGATAAAGTCTGGTTTGTTAAAGTCTGGTTTGATAAAGTCTGGTTTGATAAAGTCTGGTTTGATAAAGTCTGGTTTGTTAAAGTCTGGTTTGTTAAAGTCTGGTTTGATAAAGTCTGGTTTGATAAAGTCTGGTTTGATAAAGTCTGGTTTGATAAAGTCTGGTTTGATAAAGTCTGGTTTGATAAAGTCTGGTTTGTTAAAGTCTGGTTTGATAAAGTCTGGTTTGATAAAGTCTGGTTTGTTAAAGTCTGGTTTGATAAAGTCTGGTTTGATAAAGTCTGGTTTGATAAAGTCTGGTTTGTTAAAGTCTGGTTTGATAAAGTCTGGTTTGATAAAGTCTGGTTTGATAAAGTCTGGTTTGATAAAGTCTGGTTTGTTAAAGTCTGGTTTGTTAAAGTCTGGTTTGATAAAGTCTGGTTTGATAAATTCTGGTTTGTTAAAGTCTGGCTTGATAAAGTCTGGTTTGATAAAGTCTGGTTTGTTAAAGTCTGGTTTGATAAAGTCTGGTTTGATAAAGTCTGGTTTGTTAAAGTCTGGTTTGATAAAGTCTGGTTTGATAAAGTCTGGTTTGATAAAGTCTGGTTTGATAAAGTCTGGTTTGATAAAGTCTGGTTTGATAAAGTCTGGTTTGATAAAGTCTGGTTTGATAAAGTCTGGTTTGATAAAGTCTGGTTTGTTAAAGTCTGGTTTGATAAAGTCTGGTTTGATAAAGTCTGGTTTGATAAAGTCTGGTTTGATAAAGTCTGGTTTGATAAAGTCTGGTTTGATAAAGTCTGGTTTGTTAAAGTCTGGTTTGATAAAGTCTGGTTTGATAAAGTCTGGTTTGATAAAGTCTGGTTTGATAAAGTCTGGTTTGTTAAAGTCTGGTTTGTTAAAGTCTGGTTTGATAAAGTCTGGTTTGATAAAGTCTGGTTTGTTAAAGTCTGGTTTGATAAAGTCTGGTTTGATAAAGTCTGGTTTGTTAAAGTCTGGTTTGATAAAGTCTGGTTTGTTAAAGTCTGGTTTGTTAAAGTCTGGTTTGATAAAGTCTGGTTTGATAAAGTCTGGTTTGTTAAAGTCTGGTTTGATAAAGTCTGGTTTGATAAAGTCTGGTTTGATAAAGTCTGGTTTGTTAAAGTCTGGTTTGTTAAAGTCTGGTTTGTTAAAGTCTGGTTTGATAAAGTCTGGTTTGATAAAGTCTGGTTTGTTAAAGTCTGGTTTGATAAAGTCTGGTTTGATAAAGTCTGGTTTGATAAAGTCTGGTTTGATAAAGTCTGGTTTGTTAAAGTCTGGTTTGATAAAGTCTGGTTTGATAAAGTCTGGTTTGTTAAAGTCTGGTTTGATAAAGTCTGGTTTGATAAAGTCTGGTTTGTTAAAGTCTGGTTTGATAAAGTCTGGTTTGATAAAGTCTGGTTTGATAAAGTCTGGTTTGTTAAAGTCTGGTTTGATAAAGTCTGGTTTGATAAAGTCTGGTTTGATAAAGTCTGGTTTGATAAAGTCTGGTTTGATAAAGTCTGGTTTGTTAAAGTCTGGTTTGATAAAGTCTGGTTTGTTAAAGTCTGGTTTGTTAAAGTCTGGTTTGTTAAAGTCTGGTTTGTTAAAGTCTGGTTTGATAAAGTCTGGTTTGATAAAGTCTGGTTTGTTAAAGTCTGGTTTGTTAAAGTCTGGTTTGATAAAGTCTGGTTTGATAAAGTCTGGTTTGATAAAGTCTGGTTTGTTAAAGTCTGGTTTGATAAAGTCTGGTTTGTTAAAGTCTGGTTTGATAAAGTCTGGTTTGATAAAGTCTGGTTTGTTAAAGTCTGGTTTGTTAAAGTCTGGTTTGATAAAGTCTGGTTTGATAAAGTCTGGTTTGTTAAAGTCTGGTTTGATAAAGTCTGGTTTGTTAAAGTCTGGTTTGTTATATAAAGTCTGGTTTGATAAAGTCTGGTTTGATAAAGTCTGGTTTGATAAAGTCTGGTTTGATAAAGTCTGGTTTGTTAAAGTCTGGTTTGATAAAGTCTGGTTTGATAAAGTCTGGTTTGATAAAGTCTGGTTTGATAAAGTCTGGTTTGATAAAGTCTGGTTTGTTAAAGTCTGGTTTGATAAAGTCTGGTTTGATAAAGTCTGGTTTGATAAAGTCTGGTTTGATAAAGTCTGGTTTGATAAAGTCTGGTTTGATAAAGTCTGGTTTGATAAAGTCTGGTTTGTTAAAGTCTGGTTTGATAAAGTCTGGTTTGTTAAAGTCTGGTTTGATAAAGTCTGGTTTGATAAAGTCTGGTTTGATAAAGTCTGGTTTGATAAAGTCTGGTTTGTTAAAGTCTGGTTTGTTAAAGTCTGGTTTGATAAAGTCTGGTTTGATAAAGTCTGGTTTGTTAAAGTCTGGTTTGATAAAGTCTGGTTTGATAAAGTCTGGTTTGTTAAAGTCTGGTTTGATAAAGTCTGGTTTGTTAAAGTCTGGTTTGATAAAGTCTGGTTTGATAAAGTCTGGTTTGATAAAGTCTGGTTTGATAAAGTCTGGTTTGATAAAGTCTGGTTTGATAAAGTCTGGTTTGTTAAAGTCTGGTTTGATAAAGTCTGGTTTGATAAAGTCTGGTTTGATAAAGTCTGGTTTGTTAAAGTCTGGTTTGTTAAAGTCTGGTTTGATAAAGTCTGGTTTGTTAAAGTCTGGTTTGATAAAGTCTGGTTTGATAAAGTCTGGTTTGTTAAAGTCTGGTTTGTTAAAGTCTGGTTTGTTAAAGTCTGGTTTGATAAAGTCTGGTTTGTTAAAGTCTGGTTTGATAAAGTCTGGTTTGATAAAGTCTGGTTTGATAAAGTCTGGTTTGATAAAGTCTGGTTTGTTAAAGTCTGGTTTGTTAAAGTCTGGTTTGATAAAGTCTGGTTTGATAAAGTCTGGTTTGTTAAAGTCTGGTTTGATAAAGTCTGGTTTGATAAAGTCTGGTTTGTTAAAGTCTGGTTTGTTAAAGTCTGGTTTGATAAAGTCTGGTTTGTTAAAGTCTGGTTTGATAAAGTCTGGTTTGATAAAGTCTGGTTTGTTAAAGTCTGGTTTGTTAAAGTCTGGTTTGATAAAGTCTGGTTTGATAAAGTCTGGTTTGATAAAGTCTGGTTTGATAAAGTCTGGTTTGATAAAGTCTGGTTTGATAAAGTCTGGTTTGATAAAGTCTGGTTTGATAAAGTCTGGTTTGATAAAGTCTGGTTTGATAAAGTCTGGTTTGTTAAAGTCTGGTTTGATAAAGTCTGGTTTGATAAAGTCTGGTTTGATAAAGTCTGGTTTGTTAAAGTCTGGTTTGATAAAGTCTGGTTTGATAAAGTCTGGTTTGTTAAAGTCTGGTTTGATAAAGTCTGGTTTGATAAAGTCTGGTTTGATAAAGTCTGGTTTGATAAAGTCTGGTTTGTTAAAGTCTGGTTTGATAAAGTCTGGTTTGATAAAGTCTGGTTTGATAAAGTCTGGTTTGTTAAAGTCTGGTTTGTTAAAGTCTGGTTTGTTAAAGTCTGGTTTGATAAAGTCTGGTTTGTTAAAGTCTGGTTTGTTAAAGTCTGGTTTGTTAAAGTCTGGTTTGTTAAAGTCTGGTTTGTTAAAGTCTGGTTTGTTAAAGTCTGGTTTGTTAAAGTCTGGTTTGATAAAGTCTGGTTTGTTAAAGTCTGGTTTGTTAAAGTCTGGTTTGTTAAAGTCTGGTTTGATAAAGTCTGGTTTGATAAAGTCTGGTTTGTTAAAGTCTGGTTTGATAAAGTCTGGTTTGATAAAGTCTGGTTTGATAAATTCTGGTTTGTTAAAGTCTGGCTTGATAAAGTCTGGCTTGATAAAGTCTGGTTTGTTAAAGTCTGGTTTGTTAAAGTCTGGTTTGATAAAGTCTGGTTTGTTAAAGTCTGGTTTGATAAAGTCTGGTTTGATAAAGTCTGGTTTGTTAAAGTCTGGTTTGTTAAAGTCTGGTTTGATAAAGTCTGGTTTGATAAAGTCTGGTTTGATAAAGTCTGGTTTGTTAAAGTCTGGTTTGATAAAGTCTGGTTTGATAAAGTCTGGTTTGATAAAGTCTGGTTTGATAAAGTCTGGTTTGATAAAGTCTGGTTTGATAAAGTCTGGTTTGTTAAAGTCTGGTTTGATAAAGTCTGGTTTGATAAAGTCTGGTTTGATAAAGTCTGGTTTGTTAAAGTCTGGTTTGATAAAGTCTGGTTTGATAAAGTCTGGTTTGTTAAAGTCTGGTTTGATTAAGTCTGGTTTGATAAAGTCTGGTTTGATAAAGTCTGGTTTGATAAAGTCTGGTTTGTTAAAGTCTGGTTTGATAAAGTCTGGTTTGATAAAGTCTGGTTTGATAAAGTCTGGTTTGTTAAAGTCTGGTTTGATAAAGTCTGGTTTGATAAAGTCTGGTTTGTTAAAGTCTGGTTTGATAAAGTCTGGTTTGATAAAGTCTGGTTTGATAAAGTCTGGTTTGTTAAAGTCTGGTTTGATAAAGTCTGGTTTGATAAAGTCTGGTTTGATAAAGTCTGGTTTGATAAAGTCTGATTTGATAAAGTCTGGTTTGATAAAGTCTGGTTTGTTAAAGTCTGATTTGATAAAGTCTGGTTTGTTAAATTCTGGTTTGATAAAGTCTGGTTTGTTAAAGTCTGGTTTGTTAAAGTCTGGTTTGATAAAGTCTGATTTGATAAAGTCTGGTTTGATAAAGTCTGATTTGATAAAGTCTGGTTAGTTAAAGTCTGGTTTGTTAAAGTCTGGTTTGATAAAGTCTGGTTTGTTAAAATCTGGTTTGATAAAGTCTGGTTTGATAAAGTCTGGTTTGATAAAGTCTGGTTTGATAAAGTCTGGTTAGTTAAAGTCTGGTTTGTTAAAATCTGATTTGTTAAAGTCTGGTTAGTTAAAGTCTGGTTTGTTAAAGTCTGGTTTGATAAAGTCTGATTTGTTAAAGTCTGGTTTGTTAAAGTCTGGTTTGATAAAGTCTGGTTTGTTAAAGTCTGGTTTGATAAAGTCTGGTTTGTTAAAATCTGATTTGTTAAAGTCTGGTTTGTTAAAATCTGGTTTGATAAAGTCTGGTTTGATAAAGTCTGGTTTGATAAAGTCTGGTTTGATAAAGTCTGGTTTGATAAAGTCTGATTTGATAAAGTCTGGTTTGATAAAGTCTGGTTAGTTAAAGTCTGGTTTGTTAAAGTCTGATTTGTTAAAGTCTGGTTAGTTAAAGTCTGGTTTGTTAAAGTCTGGTTTGATAAAGTCTGATTTGTTAAAGTCTGGTTTGTTAAAGTCTGGTTTGATAAAGTCTGGTTTGTTAAAGTCTGGTTTGATAAAGTCTGGTTTGTTAAAATCTGATTTGTTAAAGTCTGGTTTGTTAAAATCTGGTTTGATAAAGTCTGGTTTGATAAAGTCTGGTTTGATAAAGTCTGGTTTGACAAAGTCTGGTTTGTTAAAGTCTGGTTTGTTAAAATCTGGTTTGATAAAGTCTGGTTTGATAAAGTCTGGTTTGACAAAGTCTGGTTTGTTAAAGTCTGGTTTGTTAAAGTCTGGTTTGATAAAGTCTGGTTTGTTAAAATCTGATTTGTTAAAGTCTGGTTTGATAAAGTCTGGTTTGTTAATGTCTGGTTTGATAAAGTCTGGTTTGTTAAAGTCTGGTTTGTTAAAGTCTGGTTTGTTAAAATCTGGTTTGATCAAGTTTTTTTTCTCACAATAATCATTAATTAATAATTGATTATGTAAATATTTATTTAGTTATTCGTGGGTTTATTGGTTTATGATTTAGTTTGACTTTTTGGACAAATCAAAATGTGTCTTGTGTTTGTGAGGAGTAGTGGACCTGGTCCGAGTCCTGGCCCTGGTCCCGGTCTTGGTCTCGTCCCTGGTCCTGGTCCTGGTCTCGTCCCTGGTCCCGGTCTTGGTCTCGTCCCTGGTCCCGGTCCTGGTCTCGTCCCTGGTCCCGGTCCTGGTCTTGTCCCTGGTCCCGGTCCTGGTCTTGTCCCTGGTCCTGGTCTTGGTCTCGTCCCTGGTCCCGGTCCTGGTCTGGGTCTCGTCCCTGGTCCCGGTCCTGGTCTTGGTCTCGTCCCTGGTCCCGGTCCTGGTCTTGGTCTCGTCCCTGGTCCTGGTCCTGGTCTCGTCCCTGGTCCTGGTCTTGGTCTCGTCCCTGGTCCTGGTCTTGGTCTCGTCCCTGGTCCCGGTCCTGGTCTTGGTCTCATCCCTGGTCCTGGTCTTGGTCTCGTCCCTGGTCTTGGTCTCGTCCCTGGTCCCGGTCCTGGTCTTGTCCCTGGTCCTGGTCCCGGTCCTGGTCTCGTCCCTGGTCCCGGTCCTGGTCTGGGTCGTACCTGAGTTCTTCTTCTTCTTCTTCTTCTCTTGTCTCTGCAGCAGCTGTCTCTCCATAAAAGCTCCAGTGTCTCCCTCAAACAAAGGCCTTTTCAGTGCAGCCAGATGGAGCAGCAGCGCCATCCTGTGGACAGATACAGCCACTGCACCCAGAGGAGCACACGGAGCACCAGCGCCATCCTGTGGACAGATACAGGCACTGCAGCCAGAGGAGCACACGGAGCACCAGCGCCATCCTGTGGACAGATACAGGCACTGCACCCAGAGGAGCACACGGAGCACCAGCGCCATCCTGTGGACAGATACAGGCACTGCAGCCAGAGGAGCACACGGAGCACCAGCGCCATCCTGTGGACAGATACAGCCACTGCACCCAGAGGAGCACACGGAGCACCAGCGCCATCCTGTGGACAGATACAGGCACTGCAGAGGCTCAGAGTCAAATCTACAAATGCAGCTGAAACTCTAAATCTGCAACGATTAATCAGAATCATTTTATATATAATCATGTTGTGTTTCCCTGATGTTTGTCTGAACTAAACACACTCAAAAACACAAAGAAAGCTTTTATAACAAACAGTTGATTATTCAGTCAGAATGTCATTAATAACACATTTATTCATAAATCTTCTCTAGAAACTTCAGATTAATATTTCAGCTTTTATTTGGTCCAAATGTGTTTAAAAAGTCTCAGTTTAGTAGAAATAATGCTCTGACTGTTTAATGACAGTCGACGTTCACAAACTGTGGATCAAACACTTTATTGATTAAAAGACTTTCCCAAAATCCTCCACAAACTTCAACAACAAACATGATTCAAACAAATCATTTAAAATAATTATATTTGTCCAGAAATATAAGACTTCAGAGAAATAAATGACACACTGTATTAGTCCTGGTTTAGACCTGGTTTAGTCCTGGTTCAGTCCTGGTTTAGTCCTGGTTTAGTCCTGGTTCAGTCCTGGTTTAGTCCTGGTTTAGTCCTGGTTTAGTCCTGGTTTAGTCCTGGTTTAGACCTGGTTTAGTCCTGGTTTAGACCTGGTTTAGACCTGGTTTAGTCCTGGTTTTGTTCGTTTGTGTAAATATAAAGTGTCCGTCTTCAGCGTTTAATAAATCAAAGCACAATAAATATTTAAATAATCTTAACTATACTGAGTTTATATTAAACATTGGTGATTATTGTTCAGTGTCAGGTTTAAAGACGGGAAAAGCTGCTGTTTAAGTGAGAAATACAAGACTTTAACAGAAGAAAGATGTGCAGTGTCTGTGCGCGTCCACAGGAGGGCGACACAGCCTTTAACGTCAATGTTCAAACACCAGAGTGAACCAACGTCTAAAACTAATGATTAAAGTCTTCACAACAAAAAATAAACACACTTTGAGTTTGATTTTTTGTCACAAAAGATGGAGAACAAAACGATTTCTAGCCTCAGATAATATTAATAATAATAATAAGAAGAAGAAGAACAACAGATAAAAGTAGAAACTATTAGTATTTATCCAGAAAAACCTAAGAATCATCTAAAACAGTGAGCGTGTGTCATGATGTGCTTCATGTTTGGTGTTTTCTGGTTAAACCACAGATGTTTTCTCTGGTGCAGACACTAGGGGGCGCCACAGTCCCTGCACCATTAACAAAAACATCGAAGTGTGATTTGGGGGGTTTTTTGGACCAGTTTTGTGACTGTGATTAGATTTATATTTTTATAAAAGGATTCTGTTCACATTTTAAGACTGAAAAATGAACAAACTGATAAAACAATCACAGGATTCAGAAAGTTTTGTCGTAGAAAAAGTTTCAAAGGTTTCACCTGGACTCGGTTTTGAAAATCCAGACGTTTGACTTCATCTGAAAGTCCTTCTGAATCAGTGACTGGTCTGAGACTCTGGTTTATGCTAATCTGACCTGTAAGCCCCGCCCACTGGGAGGAGTCTCCTCTGTTTACTCGGCCTCGATTCACCTGAAGCTGATCTTTGTTAAACATCTCCATCTGTAATGGACCACAACATCATCATCATCATCATCATCATACTGCACTCTGAGGTCCTGGTGTTGTGTGTCAGATGTACTGCACTCTGAGGTCCTGGTGTTGTGTGTCAGATGTACTGCACTCTGAGGTCCTGGTGTTGTGTGTCAGATGTACTGCACTCTGAGGTCCTGGTGTTGTGTGTGTCAGATGTACTGCACTCTGAGGTCCTGGTGTTGTATGTCAGATGTACTGCACTCTGAGGTCCTGGTGTTGTGTGTGTCAGATGTACTGCACTCTGAGGTCCTGGTGTTGTGTGTCAGATGTACTGCACTCTGAGGTCCTGGTGTTGTGTGTCAGATGTACTGCACTCTGAGGTCCTGGTGTTGTGTGTCAGATGTACTGCACTCTGAGGTCCTGGTGTTGTGTGTCAGATGTACTGCACTCTGAGGTCCTGGTGTTGTGTGTCAGATGTACTGCACTCTGAGGTCCTGGTGTTGTGTGTCATGTACTGCACTCTGAGGTCCTGGTGTTGTGTGTCAGATGTACTGCACTCTGAGGTCCCGGTGTTGTGTGTCAGATGTACTGCACTCTGAGGTCCTGGTGTCGTGTGTGTCAGATGTACTGCACTCTGAGATCCTGGTGTTGTGTGTCAGATGTACTGCACTCTGAGGTCCTGGTGTTGTGTGTCAGATGTACTGCACTCTGAGGTCCTGGTGTTGTGTGTCAGATGTACTGCACTCTGAGGTCCCGGTGTTGTGTGTCAGATGTACTGCACTCTGAGGTCCCGGTGTTGTGTGTCAGATGTACTGCACTCTGAGGTCCTGGTGTCGTGTGTGTCAGATGTACTGCACTCTGAGGTCCTGGTGTTGTGTGTCAGATGTACTGCACTCTGAGGTCCTGGTGTCGTGTGTGTCAGATGTACTGCACTCTGAGGTCCTGGTGTTGTGTGTCAGATGTACTGCACTCTGAGGTCCTGGTGTTGTGTGTGTCAGATGTACTGCACTCTGAGGTCCTGGTGTTGTGTGTGTCAGATGTACTGCACTCTGAGGTCCTGGTGTTGTGTGTCAGATGTACTGCACTCTGAGGTCCTGGTGTTGTGTGTCAGATGTACTGCACTCTGAGGTCCTGGTGTTGTGTGTCAGATGTACTGCACTCTGAGGTCCTGGTGTTGTGTGTCAGATGTACTGCACTCTGAGGTCCCGGTGTTGTGTATGTCAGATGTACTGCACTCTGAGGTCCTGGTGTTGTGTGTCAGATGTACTGCACTCTGAGGTCCTGGTGTTGTGTGTCAGATGTACTGCACTCTGAGGTCCTGGTGTTGTGTGTCAGATGTACTGCACTCTGAGGTCCTGGTGTTGTGTGTCAGATGTACTGCACTCTGAGGTCCTGGTGTCGTGTGTGTCAGATGTACTGCACTCTGAGGTCCTGGTGTTGTGTGTCAGATGTACTGCACTCTGAGGTCCTGGTGTTGTGTGTCAGATGTACTGCACTCTGAGGTCCTGGTGTTGTGTGTCAGATGTACTGCACTCTGAGGTCCTGGTGTTGTGTGTCAGATGTACTGCACTCTGAGGTCCTGGTGTTGTGTGTCAGATGTACTGCACTCTGAGGTCCTGGTGTTGTGTGTCAGATGTACTGCACTCTGAGGTCCTGGTGTTGTGTGTCAGATGTACTGCACTCTGAGGTCCCGGTGTTGTGTGTCAGATGTACTGCACTCTGAGGTCCTGGTGTCGTGTGTCAGATGTACTGCACTCTGAGGTCCTGGTGTTGTGTGTCAGATGTACTGCACTCTGAGGTCCTGGTGTTGTGTGTCAGATGTACTGCACTCTGAGGTCCTGGTGTTGTGTGTCAGATGTACTGCACTCTGAGGTCCTGGTGTTGTGTGTCAGATGTACTGCACTCTGAGGTCCTGGTGTTGTGTGTCAGATGTACTGCACTCTGAGGTCCTGGTGTTGTGTGTCAGATGTACTGCACTCTGAGGTCCTGGTGTTGTGTGTCAGATGTACTGCACTCTGAGGTCCTGGTGTTGTGTGTCAGATGTACTGCACTCTGAGGTCCTGGTGTTGTGTGTCGAGATGTACTGCACTCTGAGGTCCTGGTGTTGTGTGTCAGATGTACTGCACTCTGAGGTCCTGGTGTTGTGTGTCAGATGTACTGCACTCTGAGGTCCTGGTGTTGTGTGTCAGATGTACTGCACTCTGAGGTCCTGGTGTTGTGTGTCAGAGGATGCAGACCTCAAGACACACAACACCGGGACCTCAGAGCGCAGTACATCTGACACAGTGTGAGGCGATGACATCACAGTGTGAGGCGATGACGTCACAGAGTGGAGCACTGATGGTTCTGAGGAGTCGACAGCTGGACTGTCCACACTGGTCTACAGGGGGCGCTGTGCGGGGCTCAGGTCAGTGCTGTCCCAATGTCCAGGTGAAAAGGTAGTGCACTCTAATTAACCCACAATGCACCTTGAAAAGTAGTGCCGGCGCTGGTCACTAGGGGTCAGTATATCCCACAATGCACTGCACTGAGGAAACATGTAAAGCAGCATCATGTTCCACGTCACGTTTGGGAAAATCCAGGATTTAAACATGTTTTTGTACAACCTTAGATTTAAAAGCTCTATATAAAGTGACATTTATGAATATTCATGAGTGTAACTGTGGGCGTCGGCCTCAATCTGGACAAACTGAAACTGTCACGACTCGACTTCCTGTTCATCCGTTTGATCGACAGTTCCTTCAAGTTCATCTCCTCTCCCTGTCTCCTCTCTCGTTTCCTCATTAGTCTCCTCGTTTGTTTCCTCCTCAGTCTCTTTGTTTGTTTCCTCCTCAGTCTCTTTGTTTGTTTCCTCCTCAGTCTCCTTGTTTGTTTCCTCATTAATCTCCTCGTTTGTTTCCTCATTCGTCTCCTTGTTTGTTTCCTCATTAATCTCCTCGTTTGTTTCCTCATTCGTCTCCTTATTTGTTTCCTCATTAGTCTCCTTGTTTGTTTCCTCACAAGTCTCCTTGTTTGTTTCCTCATTAATCTCCTCATTTGTTTCCTCCTCAGTCTCTTTGTTTGTTTCCTCCTCAGTCTCTTTGTTTGTTTCCTCCTCTGTCTCCTTGTTTGTTTCCTCTTTTGTCTCTCGGTTCTCGTTCTCTCCTTGTGTCTCCTCGCTCGTCTCCTCCGTTGCTTCCTCTCTCGTCTCCTCCGTTGCTTCCTCTCTCGTCTCCTCCGTTGCTTCCTCTCTCGTCTCCTCCGTTGCTTCCTCTCTCGTCTCCTCCGTTGCTTCCTCTCTCGTCTCCTCCGTTGCTTCCTCTCTCGTCTCCTCCGTTGCTTCCTCTCTCGTCTCCTCTGTTGCTTCCTTGCTCGCCTCCTCTGTTGCTTCCTTGCTCGTCTCCTCTGTCTCCTCGCTTCTTGCTCCTTCAGTCTCATTGTTTTCGTCCTCTCCTTGTGGCTCCTCGCTCGTTTCCTTCATTTCATTTATCTCCTCCTCAATCTCCTCGTTTCCTCCCTCCTCCGTCCGCTCCTTATTTGTCTCCTCACTTGCTTCCTTGTCTCCTTGCTCTTCTGTTCCACTCTCCTTTGGTTCCTTGCTCTCTTCATTCACCTCCTCGTCTCCTTCTTTAGCTCCTTCTGTCATTTCCTCGTCTCCTTCAGTGGTCCCTTCCTCGTCTGCTTGTTCTTTTGGTTCCGTTCTTTCTTCGTTCATCTCCTCGTCTCCTCCTGTAGCTCCTTCTCCACTTGCTTCCTTGCCGTCAGCCTCAGTCGTGTCCTCGTCTCCGTCGTTGGTTCCTTGTCTCGTTTCCTCGTCTCCTTCATTAATTCCTTGTCTCGTCTCCTCGTCTCCTTCGTTAGTTCCTTGTCTCGTCTCCTCGTTTCCTCGCTGAAGAGCTGAGTTCAGATTTGGAGCCTGAGACGGGAGACTTTCCTTTCGCTCCAAACCTGAAGAAAACAGAGAGTTAAACCATGACTAAACCAGGACTAAACCAGGACTAAACCAGGACTAAACCAGGACTAAACCAGGACTAAACCAGGACTAAACCAGTTCTGATCCAGGCCTCACCTGCTGGAGTGAGGACCAGAGCCTGAAGAATGTCCGACAGAGAAACGATGCCCACGATTTTGGATTCTTCGTCCACCACCACCAGCCTGTGAACCTGAGAGAAGACAGGCTTTAAGATCTGACCCCTCTCTGACCCCTGACCCCTCTCTGACCCCTGACCCCTCTCTGACCCCTGACCCCTCTCTGACCCCTGACCCCTCTCTGACCCCTGACCCCTCTCTGACCCCTCTCTGACCCCTGACCTCTCCCTGACCCCTGACCTCTGACCCCTCTCTGACCTCTGACCCCTCCCTGACCCCTCTCTGACCTCTCTGACCTGACCTCTGACCTCTGACCCCTCTCTGACCCCTCTCTGACCTCTGACCCCTCTCTGACCTCTGACCCCTCTCTGACCTCTGACCCCTCTCTGACCTCTGACCCCTCCCTGACCCCTCTCTGACCTCTGACCCCTCTCTGACCTCTGATCTCGGACCCCTCTCTGACCTCTGACCCCTCTCTGACCTCTGACCCCTCTCTGACCTCTGACCTCTGACCCCTCTCTGACCTCTGACCCCTCTCTGACCCCTGACCTCTCCCTGACCCCTGACCTCTGACCCCTCTCTGACCTCTGACCCCTCCCTGACCCCTCTCTAACCTCTGACCCCTCTCTGACCTCTGACCTCTGACCCCTCTCTGACCCCTCTCTGACCTCTGACCCCTCTCTGACCTCTGACCCCTCCCTGACCCCTCTCTCACCTCTGACCCCTCTCTGACCTCTGACCCCTCCCTGACCCCTCTCTAACCTCTGACCCCTCTCTGACCTCTGACCTCGGACCCCTCTCTGACCCCGGGCTGACCTCTGACCCCTCTCTGACCTCTGACCCCTCTCTGACCTCTGACCTCTGACCCCTCTCTGACCTCTGACCCCTCCCTGACCTCTGACCCCTCTCTGACCTCTGACCCCTCTCTGACCTCTGACCCCTCTCTGACCTCTGACCCCTCTCTGACCTCTGACCCCTCTCTGACCTCTGACCTCTACCTCTGACCTCTCTCTGACCTCTGACCCCTCTCTGACCTCTGACCCCTGACCCCTCTCTGACCTCTGACCTCTCTGACCTCTGACCCCTCTCTGACCTCTGACCTCTCCCTGACCCCTCTCTGACCTCTGACCCCTCTCTGACCTCTGACCCCTCTCTCTGACCTCTGACCCCTCTCTGACCTCTCTGACCCTCTCTAACCTCTGACCCCTCTCTGACCTCTGACCTCGGACCCCTCTCTGACCTCTGACCCCTCTCTGACCTCTGACCCCTCTCTGACCTCTGACCCCTCTCTGACCTCTGACCTCTCCCTGACCCCTCTCTAACCTCTGACCCTCTCTGACATCTGAACTCTCTCTGACCTCTCTGACCCTCTCTGACCTCTGACCCCTCTCTGACCTCTGACCCTCTCTGACCTCTGACCCCTCTCTGACCTCTGACCCTCTCTGACCTCTGACCCCTCTCTGACCTCTGACCTCTCCCTGACCCCTCTCTGAACTCTGACCTCTCTCTGACCTCTGACCTCCCTGACCTCTGACCCCTCTCTGACCTCTGACCCCTCTCTGACCTCTGACCCCTCCCTGACCCCTCTCTGACCCCTCTCTAACCTCTGACCCCTCCCTGACCTCTGACCCCTCTCTGACCTCTGACCCCTCCCTGACCCCTCTCTGACCCCTCTCTGACCTCTGACCCCTCTCTGACCTCTGACCCCTGACCCCTCTCTGACCTCTGACCCCTGACCCCTCTCTGACCTCGGCCTTCACGATGCGGTCCACGATGGTCTCGAGCGTCTCCAGTCGGTGACACTTCAGAACTCCTTCAAAATACTGCGAGCGATGTTTGAGCGCCTGAGTCACCGTCACATCCAGGTTATTGTACGTCTTCTCCGCCGCCAAGTTCTGCACAAAAAAAATAAATAAACAAACAAACAAACAGACAGATCATGTTCAGTCCATAGAACTATAATAAAACCTGGAAGATGAATCCAAAATGGCCGCCCTGTTCCTCCTGTGGCCTGAGCTCATTGTCACATGACCCCAAAAAAGTTTCTTACTTCTGCATTTACTTCCTGATATGGAGGCGGCCATCTTTGTTTTACTTTCTGATACGGAGGCGGCCATCTTTGTTTTACTTCCTGATACGGAGGCGGCCATCTTTGCTTTACTTCCTAACACGGAGGCGGCCATCTTTGCTTTACTTCCTGATACGGAGGCAGCCATCTTTGCTCTACTTCCTGATACGGAGGCGGCCATCTTTGCTTTACTTCCTGATACGGAGGCGGCCATCTTTGCTTTACTTTCTGATACGGAGGCGGCCATCTTTGTTTTACTTCCTGATACGGAGGCGGCCATCTTTGCTTTACTTCCTAACACGGAGGCGGCCATCTTTGTTTTACTTCCTGATACGGAGGCAGCCATCTTTGCTCTACTTCCTGATACGGAGGCGGCCATCTTTGCTTTACTTCCTGATACGGAGGCGGCCATCTTTGCTTTACTTCCTGATACGGAGGCTGACATCTTTGTTTTACTTCCTGATACGGAGGCGCCATCTTTGCTTTACTTCCTGACACGGAGGCGCCATCTTTGTTTTACTTCCTGATACGGAGGCAGCCATCTTTGTTTTACTTCCTGATACGGAGGCGCCATCTTTGTTTTACTTCCTGATACGGAGGCGGCCATCTTTGTTTTACTTCCTGATACGGAGGCGACCATCTTTGTTTTACTTCCTGATACGGAGGCGGCCATCTTTGTTTTACTTCCTGATACGGAGGCGGCCATCTTTGTTTTACTTCCTGATACGGAGGCAGCCATCTTTGTTTTACTTCCTGATACGGAGGCGGCCATCTTTGTTTTACTTCCTGATACGGAGGCAGCCATCTTTGCTTTACTTCCTGATACGGAGGCAGCCATCTTGGTTTTACTTCCTGATACGGAGGCGGCCATCTTTGTTTTACTTCCTGATACGGAGGCAGCCATCTTTGTTTTACTTCCTGATACGGAGGCTGACATCTTTGTTTTACTTCCTGATATGGAGGCTGACATCTTTGTTTTACTTCTTGATACGGAGGCGACCATCTTTGCTTTACTTCCTGATACGGAGGCGGCCATCTTTGTTTTACTTCCTGATACGGAGGCAGCCATCTTTGCTTTACTTCCTGATACGGAGGCGGCCATCTTTGTTTTACTTCCTGATACGGAGGCTGACATCTTTGTTTTACTTCTTGATTACTTGAGTAAGAAATTTTTTTGGGGTCATGAACCAATGAGCTCACTCCATAGGGATAAACAGGGCGGCCATTTTGGATTCATCTTCCAGGTTTTATTATAGTTCTATGGTTTAAACGCTCGATCGCCTGAAGGGAAACGTTGAATGTGGACAGAATGTACGATGTTTGTTTTACAAAGATGAACACAGCAGTTCTGTCTGAGCTTCAGGAGCCCAGTGTGTGTGGAGTGTGACCTTCACTCCTGCTGTGGAGGCCACGCTCTGGAGATGTTTGAAGGGTGATGGTGTCGCTCAGAGCAGACATCATCAACATCAACTCAACGTTTACTGAAGTAAAACTCTGAAGTCATGAACTTTATCTAAGATGAACGTCGTGTGATCAAGAATCGTTAGAACTGTTACTCACAATAACATCAAACTTAGAGTAGATGTCCACCACCTTACCTGAAACACAAGAGAGAGAGTGAGAGTCCTGGTCCAGTCCTGGTCCAGTCCTGGTCTGGTCCTGGTCTAGTCCTGGTCCAGTCCTGGTCTAGTCCTGGTCCAGTCCAGGTCCCGGTCCAGTCCCGGTCCAGTCCAGGTCCAGTCCTGGTCTAGTCCTGGTCCAGTCTCGGTCCAGTCCTGGTCTAGTTCTGGTCCTGGTCCAGTCCTGGTCTAGTTCTGGTCCAGTCCTGGTCTAGTCCCGGTCCGGTCCTGATCCAGTCTCGGTCCAGTCCTGGTCCAGTCCCGGTCCAGTCCTGGTCTAGTTCTGGTCCTGGTCCAGTCCTGGTCTAGTTCTGGTCCAGTCCTGGTCTAGTCCTGGTCCAGTCCTGGTCCAGTCCTGGTCTAGTCCTGGTCTAGTCCAGGTCCAGTCCCGGTCCAGTCCAGTCCTGGTCCGGTCCTGGTCCAGTCCCGGTCCAGTCCCAGTCCAGTCCTGGTCTAGTCCTGGTCCTGGTCCAGTCCCGGTCCAGTCCTGGTTCAGTCTCTGCCCGGTCCTGGTCTAGTCTCTGTCCGGTCCTGATCTCAGTCTCGGTCCAGTCCTGGTTCAGTCTCTGCCCAGTCTCGGTTCAGTCTCTGCCTAGTCCTGGTCTAGTCTCGGTTCAGTCCTGGTCTAGTTTCTGGTCTCTGGTCCAGTCCTGGTCTAGTTTCTGGTCCAGTCTCTGGTTTAGTCTCTGGTTCAGTTCTGGTCTCGGTTCAGTCTCTGCTCTAGTTCTGGCCTAGTCTCTGGTCCAGTTCTCGGTTCCCAGTCTCTGGTCTAGTTCCTGGCCCTGGTCTAGTCTCTGGTCTAGTTCTGGTCTAGTCTCTGTCTAGTCTCTGGTCCAGTCTCTGGTTCCAGTCTCTGGTCTAGTTCAGGTCCAGTCTCCGGGTCAGTTCCCGGTTCAGTTCAGTCTCTGGTCTCAAGTCCCTGGTTCAGTCTCTGCCCAGTCTCAGTCCAGTCTCTGGTTCTAGTCTCTGGTCTCTGGTCTAGTCTCTGCCCAGTCTCTGTCTAGTCTCTGCCCAGTCTAGGTCCCAGTTCTGCCCAGTTCTGGTTCAGTTCAGTCCCTGCCCAGTCTCCGGCCCAGTTCTCGGCCTCAGTCTAGGTTCAGTTCTGGTTCCAGTTCAGGTTCAGTCTCTGGTCTAGCCTGCAGTCTCTGGTCCAGTCTGGGTGCAGTCCCGGTCCAGTCCTGGTCCAGTCCCGGTCCAGTCCTGGTCCAGTCCTGGTCTAGTCCGGGTGCAGTCCTGGTCCAGTCCAGTCCCGGTCCAGTCCCGGTCCAGTCCGAGTGCAGTCCTGGTCCTGGTCCAGTCCCGGTCCAGTCCGGGTGCAGTACCGCTGTAGTCCTGGTCCAGTCCCGGTCCAGTCCAGGTCACGTCCTGGTCCAGTCCCGGTCCAGTCCCGGTCCAGTCCCGGTCCAGTCCAGGTCCAGTCCCGGTCCAGTCCGGGTGCAGTACCGCTGTAGTCCACCACGGGCAGAGCGGACACCCGTCTGTGGGTGAACAGGGACAGAGCGGTGTACAGGGGAGTGTCTGGGTGGATGAAGGCGATGTTTGAGTACGTCCCGACCCCGAGCTCCTCCAGACTCTGCTTCATGAAGGCCGGCATCGCCATCTCACACACCTGAGGAGAAGAAGAACATCTGAGACACCTGAGGAGAACATCTGAGACACAAGAGGAGAAGAACATCTGAGACACGTGAGGAGAAGAAGAACATCTGAGACACCTGAGGAGAAGAACATCTGAGACACCTGAGGAGAACATCTGAGACACATGAGGAGAAGGAGAACATCTGAGACACCTGAGGAGAAGAACATCTGAGACACCTGAGGAGAACATCTGAGACACAAGAGGAGAAGAACATCTGAGACACGTGAGGAGAAGAAGAACATCTGAGACACATGAGGAGAAGAACATCTGAGACACATGAGGAGAAGGAGAACATCTGAGACACCTGAGGAGAAGAACATCTGAGACACATGAGGAGAAGAACATCTGAGACACATGAGGAGAAGAACATCTGAGACATATGAGGAGAAGGAGAACATCTGAGACACATGAGGAGAAGGAGAACATCTGAGACACATGAGGAGAAGGAGAACATCTGAGACACGTGAGGAGAAGAACATCTGAGACACATGAGGAGAAGAACATCTGAGACACCTGAGGAGAAGGAGAACATCTGAGACACGTGAGGAGAAGAACATCTGAGACACATGAGGAGAAGAACATCTGAGACACAAGAGGAGAAGAACATCTGAGACACAAGAGGAGAAGAACATCTGAGACACAAGAGGAGAACATCTGAGACACAAGAGGAGAAGAACATCTGAGACACATGAGGAGAAGAACATCTGAGACACATGAGGAGAAGGAGAACATCTGAGACACATGAGGAGAAGAACATCTGAGACACATGAGGAGAAGGAGAACATCTGAGACACCTGAGGAGAAGAACATCTGAGACACATGAGGAGAAGAACATCTGAGACACAAGAGGAGAACATCTGAGACACATGAGGAGAAGTAGAACATCTGAGACACATTAGGAGAAGAACATCTGAGACACATGAACATCTGAGACAGATGAGGAGAAGAACATCTGAGACACATGAGGAGAAGAACATCTGAGACACATGAGGAGAAGGAGAACATCTGAGACACAAGAGGAGAAGAACATCTGAGACACATGAGGAGAAGAACATCTGAGACACATGAGGAGAAGAACATCTGAGACACATGAGGAGAAGAACATCTGAGACACATGAGGAGAACATCTGAGACACAAGAGGAGAAGAACATCTGAGACACATGAGGAGAAGAACATCTGAGAAACAATAGGAGAAGAACATCTGAGACACATGAGGAGAAGAACATCTGAGACACATGAGGAGAACATCTGAGACACATGAGGAGAAGGAGAACATCTGAGACACAAGAGGAGAACATCTGAGACACAAGAGGAGAAGAACATCTGAGACACATGAGGAGAAGGAGAACATCTGAGACACATGAGGAGAAGGAGAACATCTGAGACACATGAGGAGAAGAACATCTGAGACACCTGAGGAGAAGGAGAACATCTGAGACACGTGAGGAGAAGAAGAACATCTGAGACACATGAGGAGAAGAAGAACATCTGAGACACAAGAGGAGAAGAAGAACATCTGAGACACATGAGGAGAAGAACATCTGAGACACATGAGGAGAAGAAGAACATCTGAGACACATGAGGAGAAGAACATCTGAGACACATGAGGAGAAGAACATCTGAGACACATGAGGAGAAGAAGAACATCTGAGACACATGAGGAGAAGAAGAACATCTGAGACACATGAGGAGAAGAACATCTGAGACACATGAGGAGAAGAACATCTGAGACACATGAGGAGAAGAACATCTGAGACACATGAGGAGAAGAACATCTGAGACACATGAGGAGAAGAACATCTGAGACACATGAGGAGAAGAACATCTGAGACACATGAGGAGAAGAACATCTGAGACACATGAGGAGAAGAACATCTGAGACACATGAGGAGAAGAACATCTGAGACACATGAGGAGAAGAAGAACATCTGAGACACATGAGGAGAAGGAGAACATCTGAGACACATGAGGAGAAGAAGAACATCTGAGACACATGAGGAGAAGGAGAACATCTGAGACACATGAGGAGAAGAACATCTGAGACACATGAGGAGAAGGAGAACATCTGAGACACATGAGGAGAAGGAGAACATCTGAGACACATGAGGAGAAGAACATCTGAGACACATGAGGAGAAGGAGAACATCTGAGACACATGAGGAGAAGAAGAACATCTGAGACACATGAGGAGAAGGAGAACATCTGAGACACGTGAGGAGAAGAACATCTGAGACACATGAGGAGAAGGAGAACATCTGAGACACATGAGGAGAAGGAGAACATCTGAGACACGTGAGGAGAACATCTGAGACACATGAGGAGAAGGAGAACATCTGAGACACATGAGGAGAAGGAGAACATCTGAGACACATGAGGAGAAGAAGAACATCTGAGACACAAGAGGAGAAGAACATCTGAGACACAAGAGGAGAAGAAGAACATCTGAGACACATGAGGAGAAGAACATCTGAGACACATGAGGAGAACATCTGAGACACATGAGGAGAAGAACATCTGAGACACGTGAGGAGAAGGAGAACATCTGAGACACAAGAGGAGAACATCTGAGACACAAGAGGAGAAGAACATCTGAGACACAAGAGGAGAAGAAGAACATCTGAGACACATGAGGAGAAGGAGAACATCTGAGACACATGAGGAGAAGAAGAACATCTGAGACACAAGAGGAGAAGAACATCTGAGACACAAGAGGAGAAGAAGAACATCTGAGACACATGAGGAGAAGAACATCTGAGACACATGAGGAGAAGAAGAACATCTGAGACACATGAGGAGAAGGAGAACATCTGAGACACATGAGGAGTAGAACATCTGAGACACATGAGGAGAAGAAGAACATCTGAGACACATGAGGAGAAGGAGAACATCTGAGACACGTGAGGAGAACATCTGAGACACATGAGGAGAAGGAGAACATCTGAGACACGTGAGGAGAAGAAGAACATCTGAGACACAATATTGCATAATTATTACAGCATTATTGCAGCTGTATTGCAGAGTGATTGCATTATTACAGTGTTACTACAGTGTTATTAGTGTTATTAGTGTTATTACAGTGTTATTAGTGTTACTACAGTGTTATTAGTGTTATTAGTGTTATTAGTGTTATTACAGTGTTATTACAGTGTTACTTCAGTGTTATTAGTGTTATTACAGTGTTATTAGTGTTACTACAGTGTTATTAGTGTTATTAGTGTTATTACAGTGTTATTACAGTGTTATTACAGTGTTACTTCAGTGTTATTAGTGTTATTACAGTGTTATTACAGTGTTACTACAGTGTTACTTCAGTGTTATTAGTGTTATTACAGTGTTATTAGTGTTACTACAGTGTTACTACAGTGTTATTAGTGTTATTAGTGTTATTACAGTGTTACTACAGTGTTATTACAGTGTTACTTCAGTGTTATTAGTGTTATTACAGTGTTATTAGTGTTACTACAGTGTTATTAGTGTTATTAGTGTTATTAGTGTTATTACAGTGTTACTACAGTGTTATTAGTGTTATTAGTGTTATTACAGTGTTATTACAGTGTTATTACAGTGTTATTACAGTGTTATTACAGTGTTACTACAGTGTTATTAGTGTTATTAGTGTTATTAATGTTATTACAGTGTTATTACAGTGTTACTACAGTGTTATTACAGTGTTATTAGTGTTACTACAGTGTTATTACAGTGTTATTACAGTATTACAGTGTTATTACAGTGTTATTACAGTGTTATTAGTGTTATTAGTGTTACTACAGTGTTATTACAGTATTACAGTGTTATTACAGTGTTATTAATGTTATCACAGTGTTATCACAGTGTTATTACAGTGTTATTAATGTTATCACAGTGTTATCACAGTGTTATTACAGTATTACAGTGTTATTGCAGTGTTATCACAGTGTTATTACAGTGTTATTATAGAGACTCACAAAGAGCTGGAGGAACTTGAGGATCCTCTTGTGAGTGAGAATGTACAGAGCATTTCCACTGATCGGATCAATCACAGGCAAACGATGGATCTTATGTTTGATCAGAGAGTAGACCGCCTCGAACACACTGGAACAGAAGAGAAGACCAGGTCTGAACCAGGTCTGAACCAGGTCTGAACCAGGACTAGACCAGGACTAGACCCGGACTGAACCAGAACTGACCTTGCGTCTGGAGAAATGTGCACCAGAGGTTTAAACGTCTCTTGTAAATAAAGCTCTGAAAGAAGAGAATCATGTTCAGGCCAAATGTGGTACTGCAGGCGTTAACACAGTCAGAGTACGGGCAGTGACTCAGCAGCGCCCCCAGTGCACTTCACCTCTCCACGTCTCGATCTTGTGCTCCTCCAGTTCGTAGATTTGGACCTGAAAATCAAAGACACAACATCAGATCTATAAAATAAAGAAAGTACAGAATAGAAATGTTGTATTTTTGACTAAACTCACCATTGGAGATTTATAATATCTGGTGAGAATGTTGATGAAATCTGTGATGGTCAACATACCTGAGGAAAGATGAAACAGAACCAGTTTAGACCATGGATGTATTAAATGAA
>CM033639.1:30926935-31009435 GCA_019453435.1 Rhinogobius similis | reverse complement strand
ACCAGAGAGAGAGACCAGAGAGAGACCAGAGAGAGAGACCCAGAGAGAGAGAGAGAGAGAGACCAGAGAGACCAGAGAGAGAGACCAGAGAGAGAGAGACCAGAGAGAGAGAGAGCCAGAGAGAGAGACCAGAGAGAGACCAGAGAGAGACCAGAGAGAGACCAGAGAGAGAGACCAGAGAGAGACAAGAGAGAGACCAGAGAGAGAGACCAGAGAGAGACCAGAGAGAGACCAGAGAGAGAGACCAGAGAGAGACCAGAGAGAAGACCAGAGAGAGAGACCACAGAGAGAGACCAGAGAGAGACCAGAGAGAGAGAGACCAGAGAGAGAGACCAGAGAGAGAGACCAGAGAGAGACCAGAGAGAGAGACCAGAGAGAGACCAGAGAGAGAGACCAGAGAGAGACCAGAGAGAGACCAGAGAGAGAGAGACCAGAGAGAGACCAGAGAGAGACCAGAGAGACACCACAGAGAGACCAGAGAGAGACCAGAGAGAGAGACCAGAGAGAGACCAGAGAGAGACCAGAGAGAGACCAGAGAGAGAGACCAGAGAGAGAGACCAGAGAGAGAGACCAGAGAGAGAGAGACCAGAGAGAGACCAGAGAGAGACCAGAGAGAGACCAGAGAGAGAGACCAGAGAGAGAGACCAGAGAGAGACCAGAGAGAGAGACCAGAGAGAGACCAGAGAGAGAGAGACCAGAGAGAGAGACCAGAGAGAGACCAGAGAGAGACCAGAGAGAGAGAGACCAGAGAGAGAGACCAGAGAGAGACCAGAGAGACCAGAGAGAGAGAGACCAGAGAGAGAGAGACCAGAGAGAGACCAGAGAGAGAGACCAGAGAGAGACCAGAGAGAGAGACCAGAGAGAGACCAGAGAGAGAGAGAGACCAGAGAGAGACCAGAGAGAGACCAGAGAGAGACCAGAGAGAGACCAGAGAGAGAGAGAGAGAGAGAGAGAGAGAGAGAGACCAGAGAGAGACCAGAGAGAGACCAGAGAGAGAGACCAGAGAGAGAGAGACCAGAGAGAGAGACCAGAGAGAGACCAGAGAGAGACCAGAGAGAGACCAGAGAGAGACCAGAGAGAGACCAGAGAGAGAGACCAGAGAGAGAGACCAGAGAGAGACCAGAGAGAGAGACCAGAGAGAGAGACCAGAGAGAGACCAGAGAGAGAGACCAGAGAGAGAGACCAGAGAGAGACCAGAGAGAGACCAGAGAGAGAGAGACCAGAGAGAGAGACCAGAGAGAGAGACCAGAGAGAGACCAGAGAGAGACCAGAGAGAGAGACCAGAGAGAGAGACCAGAGAGAGAGACCAGAGAGAGAGAGACCAGAGAGAGACCAGAGAGAGAGACCAGAGAGAGAGACCAGAGAGAGAGACCAGAGAGAGACCAGAGAGACCAGAGAGAGAGAGACCAGAGAGAGACCAGAGAGAGACCAGAGAGAGAGACCAGAGAGAGAGACCAGAGAGAGAGACCAGAGAGAGAGACCAGAGAGAGAGACCAGAGAGAGACCAGAGAGAGACCAGAGAGAGAGACCAGAGAGAGACCAGAGAGAGACCAGAGAGAGAGACCAGAGAGAGACCAGAGAGAGACCAGAGAGAGAGACCAGAGAGAGAGACCAGAGAGAGAGACCAGAGAGAGACCAGAGAGAGACCAGAGAGAGACCAGAGAGAGAGACCAGAGAGAGAGACCAGAGAGAGAGAGAGACAGAGAGAGAGACCAGAGAGAGAGAGACCAGAGAGAGAGACCAGAGAGAGAGACCAGAGAGAGACCAGAGAGAGAGACCAGAGAGAGACCAGAGAGAGAGAGACCAGAGAGAGAGACCAGAGAGAGAGACCAGAGAGAGACCAGAGAGAGACCAGAGAGAGAGACCAGAGAGAGACCAGAGAGAGACCAGAGAGAGAGACCAGAGAGAGAGACCAGAGAGAGACCAGAGAGAGAGACCAGAGAGAGACCAGAGAGAGAGACCAGAGAGAGAGACCAGAGAGAGAGAGAGACCAGAGAGAGACCAGAGAGAGAGACCAGAGAGAGACCAGAGAGAGAGACCAGAGAGAGACCAGAGAGAGACCAGAGAGAGACCAGAGAGAGACCAGAGAGAGAGCAGAGAGAGCACGAGAGAGAGAGACAGAGAGAGAGAGCAGAGAGAGAGACCAGAGAGAGACCAGAGAGAGAGACCAGAGAGAGACCAGAGAGAGACCAGAGAGAGAGACCAGAGAGAGACCAGAGAGAGAGCAGAGAGAGAGACCAGAGAGAGACCAGAGAGAGAGAGCAGAGAGAGAGCAGAGAGAGACCAGAGAGAGAGACCAGAGAGAGAGAGACCAGAGAGAGAGACCAGAGAGAGAGACCAGAGAGAGACCAGAGAGAGACCAGAGAGAGAGACCAGAGAGAGAGAGACCAGAGAGAGACCAGAGAGAGACCAGAGAGAGAGAGACCAGAGAGAGAGACCAGAGAGAGACCAGAGAGAGACCAGAGAGAGACCAGAGAGAGAGACCAGAGAGAGACCAGAGAGAGAGCAGAGAGAGAGACCAGAGAGAGACCAGAGAGAGACCAGAGAGAGACCAGAGAGACCAGAGAGAGACCAGAGAGAGAGACCAGAGAGAGAGACCAGAGAGAGAGAAGAGAGAGAGACCAGAGAGAGACCAGAGAGAGAGAGAGACCAGAGAGAGAGACCAGAGAGAGACCAGAGAGAGACCAGAGAGAGAGAGACCAGAGAGACCTGGTCCTGGTCCTGGTTCTGGTCCAGGTCCCGGTCCTGGTCTTGGTTCTAGTCCCGGTCCTGGTCTTGGTCCCGGTCCAGGTCCAGGTCCTGGTCCAGTACCTGGAGTGTTGTGTCGAACACCACGAGTTTGGAGCTCGTTGGGACGATGTCGTAACATTTGTGACACTTCATGAACCTCATGTAGATGTCCCTCTCCGAGTCCAGCCCTGAAGCACAAACACACCTTCTACCCTCTGTGGAGGTAATTTACCCTCTGTGGAGGTAATTTACCCTCTGTGGAGGTAATTTATCCTCTGTGGAGGAAATTTATCATCTGTGGATGTAATTTACACTCTGTGGAGGTAATTTACACTCTGTTGAGGTAATTTATCCTCTGTGGAGGTAATTTACCCTCTGTGGAGGTAATTTATCCTCTGTGGATGTAATTTACCCTCTGTGGGTGGCAATTTACACTCTGTGGAGGTAATTTACCCTCTGTGGATGTAATTTACCCTCTGTGGGTGGCAATTTACACTCTGTGGAGGTAATTTATCCTCTGTGGATGTAATTTACCCTCTGTGGGTGGCAATTTACACTCTGTGGAGGTAATTTATCCTCTGTGGATGTAATTTACCCTCGGTGAAGGAAATGTACCTGAAGGTAATACCTGAAGGCAATTAGCCTTCTATTTTCGGGGAGTAATTTACCCTTCTGTTGAAATAATTTACCTTCTGGGGAGAAGGAAATTTACCATCCTGGCAGAAGGTAAATTGCTGCCTTTTATCCGAGGTAATTTACATCCTCATGTGGAGGTAATTCCACCCGTAGAAGTATATAATTATACAATTATACAGGGGCAATTCTGAGGTAATTTATCTTCTATGTAGGATGAAATTTACCCATGCCTACCTGCACAGAATAAGGTAAACTACTTCCCATGGAGAAGATAAATTACATGCAGAGAAGATTGATCATTTTCCTCATGTTTTCCTCAGAAGTTTAAATTCAGGTATATTTTCTCAGTAGAGGATGTAAATTACCTCCATATGAGGATGTAAATTACCTCCATATGAGGATGTAAATTACCTCCATATGAGGATGTAAATTACCCTGAAAAAAAAATAGGTCATGTTTGTGTGGTGCTGGTAGTTTCATGTTCTGTGGTGGTAGTTTGACCCTCTGTGTGGTAGTTTGACGCTCTGTGTGGTAGTTTGACCCCCTGTGTGGTAGTTTGACCCTCTGTGTGGTAGTTTGACCCTCTGTGTGGTAGTTTGACGCTCTGTGTGGTAGTTTGACCCTCTGTGTGGTAGTTTGACCCTCTGGTGGACGCTCTGTGTGGTAGTTTGACCCTCTGTGTGGTAGTTTGACCCTCTGGTGGACGCTCTGTGTGGTAGTTTGACCCTCTGTGTGGTAGTTTGATCCTCTGGTGGACGCTCTGTGTGGTAGTTTGACCCTCTGTGTGGTAGTTTGACCCTCTGGTGGACGCTCTGTGTGGTAGTTTGACCCTCTGTGTGGTAGTTTGACCCTCTGGTGGACGCTCTGTGTGGTAGTTTGACCCTCTGGGTGGTAGTTTGACGCTCTGTGTAGTAGTTTGACGCTCTGGTGGACGCTCTGTGTGGTAGTTTGACCCTCTGTGTGGTAGTTTGACGCTCTGGTGGACGCTCTGTGTGGTAGTTTGACCCTGTGTGTGGTAGTTTGACGCTCTGGTGGACCCTCTGTGTGGTAGTTTGACCCTCTGTGTGGTAGTTTGACGCTCTGGTGGACCCTCTGTGTGGTAGTTTGACCCTCTGTGTGGTAGTTTGACCCTCTTTGTGGTAGTTGGACCCTCTGTGTGGTAGTTTGATGATCTGTGTGGTAGTTGGACCCTCTGTGTGGTAGTTTGACGCTCTGGTGGACGCTCTGTGTGGTAGTCTGACCCTCTGTGTGGTAGTTTGACCCTCTGTGTGGTAGTCTGACCCTCTGTGTGGTAGTTTGACCCTCTGTGTGGTAGTTTGACGCTCTGGTGGACGTTCTATGTGGTAGTTTGACCCTCTGTGTGGTAGTCTGACCCTCTGTGTGGTAGTTTGACCCTCTGTGTGGTAGTTTGACGCTCTGGTGGACGTTCTATGTGGTAGTTTGACCCTCTGTGTGGTAGTCTGACCCTCTGTGTGGTAGTTTGACCCTCTGGTGGACGCTCTGTGTGGTAGTTTGACCCTCTGTGTGGTAGTTTGACCCTCTGGTGGACGCTCTGTGTGGTAGTTTGACCCTCTGTGTGGTAGTTTGACCCTCTGTGTGGTAGTTTGACGCTCTGGTGGACGCTCTGTGTGGTAGTTTGACCCTCTGTGTGGTAGTTTGACCCTCTGTGTGGTAGTTTGACGCTCTGGTGGACGCTCTGTGTGGTAGTTTGACCCTCTGTGTGGTAGTTTGACCCTCTGTGTAGTAGTTTGACGCTCTGGTGGACGCTCTGTGTGGTAGTTTGACCCTCTGTGTGGTAGTTTGACGCTCTGGTGGACGCTCTGTGTGGTAGTTTGACCCTCTGTGTGGTAGTTTGACCCTCTGTGTGGTAGTTTGACGCTCTGGTGGACGCTCTGTGTGGTAGTTTGACCCTCTGTGTGGTAGTTTGACCCTCTGTGTGGTAGTTTGACGCTCTGGTGGATGCTCTGTGTGGTAGTTTGACCCTCTGTGTGGTAGTTTGACGCTCTGGTGGACGCTCTGTGTGGTAGTTTGACCCTCTGTGTGGTAGTTTGACCCTCTGTGTGGTAGTTTGACCCTCTGTGTGGTAGTTTGACGCTCTGGTGGACCCTCTGTGTGGTAGTTTGACCCTCTGTGTGGTAGTTTGACCCTCTTTGTGGTAGTTGGACCCTCTGTGTGGTAGTTTGATGATCTGTGTGGTAGTTGGACCCTCTGTGTGGTAGTTTGACGCTCTGGTGGACGCTCTGTGTGGTAGTCTGACCCTCTGTGTGGTAGTTTGACCCTCTGTGTGGTAGTTTGACCCTCTGTGTGGTAGTTTGACCCTCTGTGTGGTAGTTTGACGCTCTGGTGGACGTTCTATGTGGTAGTTTGACCCTCTGTGTGGTAGTTTGACCCTCTGTGTGGTAGTTTGACCCTCTGGTGGACGCTCTGTGTGGTAGTTTGACCCTCTGTGTGGTAGTTTGACCCTCTGTGTGGTAGTCTGACCCTCTGTGTGGTAGTTTGACCCTCTGTGTGGTAGTTTGACCCTCTGTGTGGTAGTTTGACGCTCTGGTGGACGCTCTGTGTGGTAGTTTGACCCTCTGTGTGGTAGTTTGACGCTCTGGTGGACGCTCTGTGTGGTAGTTTGACCCTCTGTGTGGTAGTTTGACCCTCTGTGTGGTAGTTTGACCCTCTGTGTGGTAGTTTGACCCTCTGTGTGGTAGTTTGACCCTCTGTGTGGTAGTTTGACCCTCTGGTGGACGCTCTGTGTGGTAGTTTGACCCTCTGTGTGGTAGTTTGACCCTCTGTGTGGTAGTTTGACCCTCTGTGTGGTAGTTTGACGCTCTGGTGGACGCTCTGTGTGGTAGTTTGACCCTCTGTGTGGTAGTTTGACCCTCTGTGTGGTAGTTTGACCCTCTGTGTGGTAGTTTGACGCTCTGGTGGACGCTCTGTGGTGACGCTGCAGATCTGAGAGGATTCTGAATCTGCTGAATGAGTGAAATGTGAAGCGTTCTCACCGTCCTCGGGCTCCGACACGTCGTCCACCTGGAAAACAACAAACACAAGCTCAAGGACTCAGCGGATTTTTATCTCCTGCAGAAGTGAAGTGGAAAGTACTAAAGTAGAACTGCACATGTTTTGGTTTTCATTTTTCCTCTGCCCTTTTTGTGGTTTGAGGCTTATGTTTTAAGCCAAAGAAGTAATTAGCAAATAAATGTTAGCTGCAGAACTGGTTTAGTCCTGGTTTAGTCCTGGTTTAGATCAGAATCTGAATAGTTTTAGGGCCATTTTCAAAGATACTTCAATATAATATATAAACCATGATAAAACAAGGTTTAACCAAGGTTTTAGTCTTGGTTTCGTCCTGGTTTAGTCTGACTTTAGTCCTAGTTTGATTCAGATTTATTTACATTTTCTTATTTAGGTGAACTTATTATTTTAACGTTTATTTGGGACATAATAATACAAGACAATGCAAGAAAAAGGAGAATAATAGACTATTGTAAACAACAACAACAATTACATTATTTTTATTTAGAGCTGGTTTTATTCTAATAATATTCAAATGATTTGAGTCTAGGTTTAGTCCTAGTTTAGACCTGGTTTAGTTTCAATCCAGTTTTATTGGTTCAATTCAAATTAATCCACAATATTTTTTTATTTTAAATTAGAGCTAGCAAAAACTCAATAAAATGTAGCTTTATCTGAACTTTTATTCATTTCTCGTCCAGGTTTAGTCCCAGTTTAGAGCGGCTTTGGACCTGGTCTGGACCTGGTCTGGACCTGGTCTGGTCCCGGTTCTGCCCCGGTTTGGTCCTGATGCTGATGCGGGAGATGCTGGCCTATTACCGCGCAGTCTCCGGTCATCTCCGCGGTCCTCTCCGGCTCTTGCTCCGGCTCTTGCTCCGGCTCTTGCTCCGGTCCTTCCTCCGTTTCTTGCTCCGGTCCTTCCTCCGGTTCCGCGGGGCTCCGGGCCGTCCGCTGGAGCTGCTGTGGCCGGCCTGTGCGCTCCTGTGCCCGGCTTCACGGCGCCACAGAGTCCGCTCTCTGCGCCGCTCCGGAGCTAACGGCTAACGGCTAACGACGCCTTCACAGTAAAACCGCTGAACCGGCCGATAATCTGCCGCTTTTAACGCTTTTAACCTTTTACATATTTACATTAGATTTAGTAAAACCGATTTCTATGAAATTATAAGTGTGTTCAGTAAAAATAAGGCATAAAAACGACGTATTTATCCGTTTTAAAGGACTTCCGGTATCGGCGTAATGACGTACACTTTACAAAGAGCCGAAAATGACCGATAAATCACGAATTTATTTTTATCTTTTTTTTTTTATAACATGTTGATTTCATAATCGCATAATACACGAATAACGAAATATTAATATAAATACAAACAAGGCCGAGTTCTGTATAACTGTGTGTTTTAAGATGTTTGAAATTATTAATATTAATTTGAATTTATTGGTGAATGTGTCGTAAGTGACGCTGTTACGTAACGGCAGAATCACCCTCAAACCACAGCCTTTTTACACCAGTGAAAGTGACATTTATAGTTTGTTTTTTCAGGGGTTTTAGACTGATGAGAAATTAGAACCGTTGTCATGGCGATAACAATTAAAAACTAAATAATACATTATTTGATTTAGAAAGTCATCAACATTTTGCATAAAACAGGAAGCTCAAACATGAATAAACTCTTTTAAAGTGAGTAAAGTCCATTTGTTTCACTGAAGAAAATCCAGGGTTTTTAAAGCCGTGGTGAGCGCACGGTGCTTTTAATTTTATCTACAAAAAGTTTATAGACTCGATGTGTATTATATCACAAATTATAACATAAATTACACTTTTTTTAATGCAAATACAACACTGAGCCTAGGATTTGTTTTTTTGTTGAAAAGTGACTCTGGACATTGTGCACTTTTTAAAAACCCTTTAAAATGAAGTCGACTGAATGTTTGAATGATTCTCTCACATTAATCTAAACTCTATGGTTTAAGTGTTTGTGTTGGAATTTCCAGAGCACAAAGCTCGGTTACTTTGCTTTTCTACAACAAACCATGGACTAAATACAATTTTCTCGCCTTAAAATTGTATTTCAGCTTCAAAAGAACCTAATTATGGAACAGTATCTAATATATCTGTAGATAAAATGAAAAATGATTGTGGGCTCTACATTTCTGTGAGTGCGTCGATGTGATCCCTCATTCGTCCAGGTGTGGTCCATCGTAGAAAGGGGTTCAGAGGTTGTCATTCGGACGTTGTTTGAAGATCGAGACGTTTGGACTTTTATCCAAAAGTCATTGTCAATCTGAGAGCTGGTCTGGGAACTCAGGCTTATGCTGCTCTAAGTGTGGGAGTCCTGCCCACAGGGAGGAGTCACTGAACGCCTGTTTGGAAAATTGTTTGTTTGTCCCTGAAACTCGATAATTGGCCTGTCTTTGTTAGTTTAATAGTTGGCCCTGCCCAGTGTCACCTGTGGCTAAGGTCTATTGTTCTATTGATAGCTGGCTGTAGCTCCCTCCTCCATTCGGAGGGGTCTCACTTTGCTCACGAAGTGCTGTGTGTTTTCCGTGAGTACTTTGAATCAAGTTTTTATAGATTTAAAGCAATTTTTGTCATGTTTTTATTGATTTTAGTCACTTTTTTGTCACTTTAAATCAAGTTTTTATAGATTTAAAGCACTTTTTGTCACGTTTTTATTGATGTTAGTCACTTTTTGTCACGTTTTTATTGATGTTAGTCACTTTTTGTCACGTTTTTATTGATGTTAGTCACTTTTTGTCACTTTAAATCAAGTTTTTATAGATTTTAAGCACTTTTTGTCACGTTTTTTTATTGATTTTAGTCACTTTTTGTCACGTTTTTTCAGATTTTGTGACATTCTGAGTTTAATCCCAGTGAATCACATCAAACATTTGCCTTCGTTCTGGATTTAACAGGTTTTTGTTCCAGACTTTTACAGAGTAACAAAGAAAAATAACAAAAAAATAAATAAAAATAACAAAACTATTGATTATTGGTGACAGTGGAGTCTCACCTCGGGGACTCTCTGAGGAGGAGGAGGAGGAGGAGGCGTGCTCTGCCTCTTTGTGGGCGTGGCCTGGCGTGGAGGTGGGCGTGTCCACGTGAGCGGAGGCGACGAATAGGAGCGCAGTCTGCCGGCGTCTCTGCGGCGAGGCTCGCTCTGATAGGTCAGCAGAGGGAAAGGGGGCGGGGCCTGGGCAGGAGGGTGAGGGGAGGAGACGCTGAGGGCTGAGGGGGGAGGGAGGAGGGGAGGAGGAGGGAGGGAGGGAGGGTGGAAGGAAAGAAGGAGGTGAGGAGGGAAGGAGGGGGAGGAGGAGGGAGGGAGGGTGGAAGGAAAGAAGGAGGTGAGGAGGGAAGGAGGGGGAGGAGGAGGGAGGGGGAGGGAGGGAGGGAGGGAGGGAGGGTGGGAAGGGAAAAAGAAAAAGGAGGTGAGGAGGGAGGGAGGGTGGAAGGAAAGAAGGAGGTGAGGAGGGAAGGAGGGGGAGGAGGAGGGAGGGAGGGTGAAAGGGAGGGGAGGTGGAAGGAAAGAAGGAGGTGAGGAGGGAGGGAGGGTGGAAGGAAAGAAGGAGGTGAGGAGGGGGAGGAGGAGGGAGGGAGGGTGGAAGGAAAGAAGGAGGTGAGGAGGGAAGGAGGAGGAGGGGAGGAGGGAGGGAGGGACGGGGGGAAGGAAAGAAGGAGGTGAGGAGGGAAGGAGGGAGGAGGAGGAGGAGGAGGGAGGGAGGAGGTGGAAGGAGAAGAAGGAGGCGAGGAGGGAAGGAGGGGAGGAGGAGGAGGGAGGGAGGGTGGAAGGAAAGAAAGAAGGAGGTGAGGAGGAGGGAAGGAGGGGAGGAGGAGGGAGGAGGGAGGGTGGGAGGAGGGAGGGAGGGGTGGAAGGAAAGAAAGGAGGAGGTGAGGGGAAGGAGGGGAGGGGAGGAGGAGGGAGGAGGGAGGGAGGGGGGAAGGAAAGAAGGAGGTGAGGAGGGAAGGAGGTGAGGAGGGAAGGAGGGGGAGGAGGAGGGAGGGAGGGTGGAAGGAAAGAAGGAGGTGAGGAGGGAAGGAGGGGGAGGAGGAGGGAGGGAGGGTGGAAGGAAAGAAGGAGGTGAGGAGGGGAGGAGGGAGGGAGGGAGGGTGGAAGGAAAGAAAGGAGGTGAGGAGGGGAGGAGGGAAGGAGGGAGGGAGGGAGGGTGGAAGGAAAGAAGGAGGTGAGGGGAGGAGGAAGGAGGGGAGGAGGAGAGGAGGGAGGGAGGGTGGAAGGAAAGAAAGGAGGTGAGGAGGGAAGGAGGGGGGAGGAGGAGGGAGGGAGGAGGGAGGAGGAGGAAGGGAGGAGGGAGGGGAGGGTGGAAGGAAAAGAAGGAGGTGAGGAGGGGAGGAGGAGGGAGGGAGGGAGGGTGGAAAGGAAAAAAGAGAAAGGAGGTGAGGAGAGGAGGGAAGGAGGTGAGGGAGGAGAGGGAAGGAGGGGAGGAGGAGGAGGAAGGGAGGGAGGGAGACAAGGAGTGAGGAGGGAAGGAGGGGGAGGAGGAGGGAAGGGAGGGAGGGAGGGAGGGGAGGGTGGAAGGAAAGAAGGAGGTGAGGAGGGGGAGGAGGAGGGAGGGAGGGTGGAAGGAAAGAAGGAGGTGAGGAGGGAAGGAGGGGGAGGAGGAGGGAGGGAGGGAGGGAGGGAGGGAGGGAGGGTGGAAGGAAAGAAGGAGGTGAGGAGGGGGAGGAGGAGGGAGGGAGGGAGGGGGGAAGGAAAGAAGGAGGTGAGGAGGGAAGGAGGTGAGGAGGGAAGGAGGGGGAGGAGGAGGAAGGGAGGGAGGGAGACAAGGAGTGAGGAGGGAAGGAGGGGGAGGAGGAGGAAGGGAGGGAGGGAGGGAGGGGAGGGTGGAAGGAAAGAAGGAGGTGAGGAGGGGGAGGAGGAGGGAGGGAGGGTGGAAGGAAAGAAGGAGGTGAGGAGGGAAGGAGGTGAGGAGGGAAGGAGGGGGAGGAGGAGGAAGGGAGGGAGGGAGACAAGGAGTGAGGAGTGAGTGAGGAGGAGGAAGGGAGGGAGGGAGGGAGGGAGGAAAGAAGGAGGTGAGGAGGGGGAGGAGGGGGAGGAGGAGGGAGGGAGGGAGGGAGACAAGGAGTGAGGAGTGAGTGAGGAGGACCGTGTGGGTCAAATGCCTGGTGTCTGTCTCACCTCGAGGTTTGTTTCTCTTGAACAGTTTGATGGAAACGGACGGAATCCCAGAGAACGTCGACCTGGAACCAGAGGGAGGAGTTAGCCTTCACCTCCTCCTCCTCGTCTCCTTCCCTCCTCCCTCCTCTCCTCTCTCCTTGTCTCCTCCCTCCTCGTTTCCTCCCCCCTCATCTCCTCCCTGCTTTTTTCCTCTCTCACTCCATCCTCCTCTCCTCCCTCCTCTCTCCTCCCTCCTCCTCTCCTCTCTCCTCATTTCCTCCCCTCCTCCTCTCCTCTCTCCTTCCCTCCTCTCTCCTCCCTCCTCCTCCTCTCCTTCCCTCCTCTCTCCTCCCTCCTCCTCTCCTCTCTCCTCATTTCCTCCCCTCCTCCTCTCCTCTCTCCTTCCCTCCTCTCTCCTCCCTCCTCCTCCTCTCCTCCTCTCTCCTCTCCTCCCTCCTCCTCCTCTCCTCTCTCTCCTCTCCTTCCCTCCTCCTCCCTCCTCTCCTTCCCTCCTCTCTCTCTCCTCTCCTTCCCTCCTCTCCTCCCCTCCTCTCCTCCCTCCTCCTCTCCTCCCCTCCTCTCTCCTCTCTCCGTCCCTCCTCCTCTCCTCTCCCCCCTCCCTCCCCCCTCCTCCCTCCTCTCTCCTCCCTCCGTCCCTCCTCGTCTCCTTCCCTCCTTGTCTCCTCCCTCCTCGTCTCCTTGTTTCCTTCCTCCTCTCTCTTCGTTTCCTCCCCTCCTTCCCTCCTCCCTCCTCCTCCCTCCTCCCCCTCCCTCCTCCCTCCTCTCTCCTCCTCCTCTCTCCTTCCCTCCTCCTCTCTCCTCTCCTTCCCTCCTCTCCTCCCCTCCTCTCCTCCCTCCTCCTCTCCTCCCTCCTCTCTCCGTCCCTCCTCCTCTCCTCTCCCCCCTCCCTCCCCCCTCCTCCCTCCTCTCTCCTCCTCTCCTTCCTCCTCGTCTCCTTCCCTCCTTGTCTCCTCCCTCCTCGTCTCCTTGTTTCCTTCCTCCTCTCTCTTCGTTTCCTCCCCTCCTTCCCTCCTCCCTCCCCCCCTCCCTCCCTCACCTGCTCCTCGTGGGTCGGTGGAACAGGTTGGACAGGGACTCGGCCTGAAATGACACAAACATTAAAGTCCCGTCTGTGTCGGGGTCGTGACCTTCTGACCTTCTGACCTTCTGACCTTTCTGTGTCCGTACTTCTCGTGCTCCATTTGAACGTCCAACGTGCCTCTCAGCTTGTGGTTATCCCAACTGGGCCTTTAACACAGAAACAGAGCAATGTGGTTTATTGGACAGAGCAGTGAGGACAGTTGTAAAGAACGGTACACAGAGAGACTGAACACTGCACAAAAGGCTGTACCAACACAGAAGATCTACCTCCACAGGACCGCAAAGTGCAGTCCATCTGCACCTAAAAGACACAAACCACTCGTTTGAGGACAGTGAGGTGAAGATATTGAGCAGAAGAAGAACTGGTTTGAAAGAGGAGTAAAGGAGGCCATTTTTGTAAAAAGAGAGAATCCTTCTCTAAACAGGAATGGGGGCTTAAGATTTAATTTGGCTCAGATTTATGAGCCTCCTAACACCCTGGTCCAATCAGACCAGTCAAATGCTAATGAGGTAATCAGCAGTGAGGAGGAGCAACAGCCATCAATAGAACAATAGACCTAAGACAATAATAGACCTGAGCCACAGGTGAAACTGGGCAGGGCCAACTATTAATCAAACAAAGACAGACCAATTATCAAGTTTCAGGGACAAACAAACAATTTTCCAAACAAAGACAGGTGTTCATTGACTCCTCCCTGTGGGCAGGACTCTCTCTACTTAGAGCAGCATATAAGACAGAGTTCCCAGACCAGCTCTCAGATTGACAATGACTTTTGGATAAAAGTCGAAACGTCTCGATCTTTAAACGGCGTCCGGATGACGACCTCTGAAACCCTTTCTACGATGGACCACACCTGGACGAATGAGGGTTTACATCGACGAATTCTGAAGAATTTTGGGCAAGGTACCTTAGATCTGGTACGGGAGCTTGAGAATACAGCCAGGAAATTAGCCGATAACAGAAATCACCTCCGGTTTAACTTGAGATGTAGACAGAGTAACATAATCCCGAGGAGCCTACAGATCAAATCCCCAGTTAAAGGACACAGAGCAGAGAAGATTTGGAGAAGAAACCTGATGCAGATGCTTAGTGAAAGAATTAGGGAGAACAACACCAAAATAGATAAACTAAGGTACAGAATGGAAATTATTCAGAAGGAACTGACGGAAATGGTTCCTGAAGTTACTCTCAGAAGAGTGTTAGATTTTACACAGATTGCACAGGGAGCACAGCACAAGAAAAGTAAGGAACGACAAATCAAGAAGTTCTCCTCACTTTTGGAAAAGATCAACACTAGTAAAGATCAGCACAACAGGAGGGGTCAGCCCAAGGTGAGACAAGTATTAACAGGAAGAGCCGGATCAAAAACCTTTCAGACCGCATCCTGACTCAGGCAGAAATAGATGTCCTTTCCAAAGGACTCAATTTCTCGGTCACCTCCAACCATATCCCAACAACAGATTACATCACAGCCACAGAGACAGCCATCAGAAACAACAAGTTGAATGATGCCGAGGCAGCAGACCTCAGGATGCGGGTCACTCTAAAAAGTGCCAAACCACCCCCTTCTAACATCACACCAGAAGAGAGGAAGGCACTTTCAGCTTTACAGAAGGACCATACCATAAACATCTCACCAGCTGACAAAGGACGCTGCACAGTGATCCTGAACACAGCGGACTATGAGTCCAAGGTCAACAGTCTCCTTGAGGACACCTCCACATATGAAAGACTGAAAAGGGACCCCACAAGTAGCTACAAGAAGAAGGTTATAGACTGTCTACAGAAGCTTGAGAAGGAGGAGGTGATTGACAGGCCTCTGTACTACAGACTGTGTCCTGGTGAAGCCATTCCATGTATTTATGGCCTCCCCAAAATACACAAAGAGAATGTCCCATTGAGACCCATGGTGTGTAGCATGGACTCCATCACATACAATGTAGCTAAACACTTAACCACCATCTTGGCTCCATTAGTGGGGAACTCAGAACATCATGTGGACAACACACAGCACTTTGTGAGTGAGACACCTCCGAATGGACCCAGATGACGTTATGGTCTCGTATGATGTTTTCACTTGTATTCCAACCTCGGAGGCAGTGGCAGCAGTGAGGATGCGACTGCAGGAGGACTCTATCCTACCGGAAAGGACCAAACTCACACCTGAACACATCTGACCATTATTGGACATCTGCCTTAACACAACTTACTTCCAATTCAGGGGACACTTTTACAGACAGATCCACGGCTGTGCTATGGGCTCTCCGGTCTCCCCGATCGTAGCCAACCTATACATGGAACACTTTGAGAAGAAGGCTCTGACCTCCTTCCTGGGCACACCTCCGAGCCTCTGACTGCGTTACGTGGATGATACGTTTGTGATAATCAAGAAACAAGAGCTGGAAACGTTCTCTGAGCATATCAATGGGTTGGATGTATACATTAAGTTCACCCGAGAAGATGCTAAGGACAACCGGTTGGCGTTTCTTGATTGCTCCACAATCAGAGAGGAGGAAGGCAGCCTTCAGACAGAACTGTACAGGAAACCCACCCACACAGATCAGGACTTATTGTTCGGTTCTAACCACCCACTGCAGCACAAGTTGGGAGTGATTAGGACACTACAACACAGAGCCCATGAAGTACCCACCAGCTCTGAGGGGAGAAAGAAGGAGGAAGAACACGTCCAACGTGCCCTCTCAGCTTGTGGATACCCCAACTGGGCCTTTAACAAAGTCAGAAGAGCCAAGAAACAGGACAGAAAGGATAAAGACCCCAGCAGGAGGGGGGTCTCTATCCCTTATGTCTCGGGCCTGTCTGAGAAGTTTCAAAGGATTTTTAGACAACACGACGTCCCTGTTTACTTCAAACCAGGAAACACACTTAAACAGAAACTGGTCCATCCCAAAGACAAGACGAACCACAGAAACAGAGCAATGTAGTTTATTGGACAGAGCAGTGAGGACAGATGTAAAGAACGTTACACAGTGAGACCAAACAGACACTGCACAAAAGGCTGGACCAACACAGAAGATCTGCCTCCACAGGACCACAAAGTGCAGTCCATCTGCACCTAAAAGACACAAACCACTCGTTTGAGGACAGAGAGGTGAAGATATTGAGCAGAAGAAGAACTGGTTTGAAAGAGGAGTAAAGGAGGCCATTTTTGTAAAAAGAGAAAATCCTTCTCTGAACAGGAATGGGGGCTTAAGATTTAATTTAGCCAAAATTTATGACAGCATTCTCACACCTTGGTCCAAATCAATAGACCAGTCAAATGTTAATGAGGTCATCAGCAGTGAGGAGGGAGCTACAGCCATCAATAGAACAATAGACCTAAGACAATAATAGACCTGAGCCACAGGTGAAACTGGGCAGGGCCAACTATTAAACTAACAAAGACAGATCAATTATCAAGTCCCAGGTGACAAACAAACAATTTTCCAAACAAAGACAGGACTCAGTGACTCCTCCCTGGGGGCAGGACTCCCACTACTTAGAGCAGCATAAGCCCGAGTTCCCAGACCAGCTCTCAGATTGACAATGACTTTTGGATAAAAGTCCAAACGTCTCGATCTTCAAACAGCGTCCGGATGACGACCTCTGAAACCCTTTCTACGATGGACCACACCTGGACCAATGAGGGACATCGACGAAAACTTCATGATGTGTTTAAGTCCAGACTAAGTCCAAAGTTTGAATTTGAAAAAACTTGAATTAACTCTAAACGTTGCATTTAAATGTGACGTGAAACTTGGAAAAATGTCTAACTCGACAAAAAGATCTGAAAGTTGAAAATAAAAATGAAATAATTAAAATAGAAATAAAACAAATGATAAAATGTCAGAGTCGGACGTTCACTTGTTTCTGTCGGTTCCGGCTCTGACTTTTGTGTAAAAAGTAAACTCTTGTATCTCCTTCATCTTTGTTCTGTTTATACTCTGGGTTTGGTCCTGGTTCAGTCTCAGTTTAGCCCTTTTTTAGTCCTGGTTTAATCCTGGTTTAGTCCTGGTTTAGTCCTGGTTTAGACCTGGTTTAGTCCTGGTTTAGTCCTGGTTTAGTCCTGGTTTAATCCTGGTTTAGTCCTGGTTTAGTCCTGGTTTAGACCTGGTTTAGTCCTGGTTTAGTCCTGGTTTAGTCCTGGTTTAGTCCTGGTTTAGACCTGGTTTAGTCCTGGTTTAGACCTGGTTTAGTCCTGGTTTAGACCTGGTTTAGTCCTGGTTTAATCCTGGTTTAGTCCTGGTTTAGTCCTGGTTTAGTCCTGGTTTAGTCCTGGTTTAGCCCTGGTTTAGCCCTGGTTTAGACCTGGTTTAGTCCTGGTTTAGTCCTGGTTTAGACCTGGTTTAGACCTGGTTTAGTCCTGGTTTAGTCCTGGTTTAGTCCTGGTTTAGACCTGGTTTAGACCTGGTTTAGACCTGGTTTAGTCCTGGTTTAGACCTGGTTTAGACCTGGTTCAGTCCTGGTTTAGACCTGGTTTAGTCCTGGTTTAGACCTGGTTTAGTCCTGGTTTAGACCAGGTTTAGACCTGGTTTAGTCCTACTTTAGTCCTGGTTTAGTCCTGGTTTAGTCCTGGTTTAGTCTTGGTTTAGTCCTGGTTTAGACCTGGTTTACACCTGGTTTAGTCCTGGTTTAGACCTGGTTTAGACCTGGTTTAGTCCTGGTTTAGTCCTGGTTTAGTCCTGGTTTAGACCTGGTTTAGACCTGGTTTAGACCTGGTTTAGTCCTGGTTTAGACCTGGTTTAGTCCTGGTTTATACCTAGCTTAGTCCTGGTTTAGACCTGGTTTAGTCCTGGTTTGGACCTGGTTTAGTCCTGGTTTAGTCCTGGTTCAGTCCTGGTTCAGACCTGGTTTAGTCCTGGTTTAGACCTAGTTTAGACCTGGTTTAGACCTGGTTTAGTCCTTGTTTAATCCTGGTTTAGTCCTGGTTTAGTCCTGGTTTAGACCTGGTTTAGTCCTGGTTCAGTCCTGGTTTAGTCCTGGTTTAGTCCTGGTTTAGACCTGGTTTAGTCCTGGTTTAGTCCTGGTTTAGTCCTGGTTTAGTCCTGGTTTAGACCTGGTTTAGCCCTGGTTTAGACCTGGTTTAGTCCTGGTTTAGTCCTGGTTTAGACCTGGTTTAGTCCTGGTTCAGTCCTGGTTTAATCCTGGTTTAGTCCTGGTTTAGTCCTGGTTTAGTCCTGGTTTAGTCCTGGTTTAGACCTGGTTTAGTCCTGGTTTAGACCTGGTTTAGACCTGGTTCAGTCCTGGTTTAGACCTGGTTTAGTCCTGGTTTGGACCTGGTTTAGTCCTGGTTCAGTCCTGGTTCAGACCTGGTTTAGTCCTGGTTTAGACCTGGTTTAGTCCTGGTTTGGACCTGGTTTAGTCCTGGTTCAGTCCTGGTTCAGACCTGGTTTAGTCCTGGTTTAGTCCTGGTTTAGTCCTGGTTTAGACCTGGTTTAGTCCTGGTTTAGTCCTGGTTTAGTCCTGGTTTAGTCCTGGTTTAGTCCTGGTTTAGTCCTGGTTCAGTCCTGGTTTAGTCCTGGTTTAGTCCTGGTTTAGTCCTGGTTTAGTCCTGGTTCAGTCCTGGTTTAGTCCTGGTTTAGTCCTGGTTCAGTCCTGGTTTAATCCTGGTTTAGTCCTGGTTTAGTCCTGGTTTAGTCCTGGTTTAGTCCTGGTTTAGTCCTGGTTTAGACCTGGTTCAGTCCTGGTTTAGTCCCTGGTTTTAGTCCTGGTTTAGTCCTGGTTCAGTCTTGGTTTAGTCCTGGTTTAGTCCTGGTTTAGTCCTGGTTTAATCCTGGTTTAGTCCTGGTTTAGTCCTGGTTTAGTCCTGGTTTAGTCCTGGTCTAGTCCTGGTTTAGTCCTGGTTCAGTCCTGGTTTAGTCCTGGTTCAGTCCTGGTTTAGTCCTGGTTTAGTCCTGGTTTAGTCCTGGTTTAGACCTGGTTTAGTCCTGGTTTAGTCCTGGTTTAGACCTGGTTCAGTCCAGTTGTCGTCTGTAAAACTGGCCTCACACTAAACTTAAAAAATGAGGTAAAATCTGATTATATTCCGTTAATCCTCTTTTCACAATCCCACATTTCCTTCAGCGACGAGGAATGTCACAGTTTTTAAACATTAAAAACAGTAATAAAACAGTCATAAAACAGCCATAAAACAGTCATAAAACAGCACTAAAGCAGAGGTGTTTCTTACCTGCTGCTGAGGGTCCAGAGAGTCTGAGGCGTTTGACACGAGTCGAACTAAACTCCTCCCAAAGAAACACAGAAACACGACACGAGACAAAACCACCGCCGTCACCAGAACCAGACCAGGTTAGACCGGGTTTAGACCTGGTTTAATCCTGGTTTAGACCTGGTTTTGCCCTAGTCTAGTCCTGGTTTAGTCCTGGTTTAGTCCTGGTTCAGTCCTGGTTTAGTCCTGGTTTAGTCCTGGTTTAGTCCTGGTTTAATCCTGGTTTAGACCTGGTTTAGCCCTAGTCTAGTCCTGGTTTAGTCCTGGTTTAATCCTGGTTTAGCCCTAGTCTAGTCCTGGTTTAGTCCTGGTTTAATCCTGGTTTAGACCTGGTTTAGTCCCGGTTTAGTCCTGGTTTAGTCCTGGTTTAGTCCTGGTTTAGTCCCGGTTTAGTCCCGGTTTAGTCCCGGTTTAGTCCTGGTCAGTCCTGGTTTAGCCCCGGTTTAATCCTGGTTTAGTCCCGGTTTACTCCTGGTTTAGTCCCGGTTTAGTCCTGGTTTAGTCCTGGTCAGTCCTGGTTTAGTCCTGGTTTAGTCCCGGTTTAGTCCTGGTTTAGTCCCGGTTTAGTCCTGGTTTAGTCCTGGTTTAATCCTGGTTTAGACCTGGTTTAGTCCCGGTTTAGTCCTGGTTTAGTCCTGGTTCAGTCCTGGTTTAGTCCTGGTCAGTCCTGGTTTAGTCCCGGTTTAGTCCTGGTTTAGTCCCGGTTTAGTCCTGGTTTAGTCCTGGTTTAGACCTGGTTTAGTCCCGGTTTAGTCCTGGTTTAGTCCTGGTTTAGTCCTGGTTTAGTCCTGGTTTAGTCCCGGTTTAGTCCTGGTTTAGTCCCGGTTTAGTCCCGGTTTAGTCCTGGTCAGTCCTGGTTTAGCCCCGGTTTAATCCTGGTTTAGTCCCGGTTTAGTCCTGGTTTAGTCCCGGTTTAGTCCTGGTTTAGTCCTGGTCAGTCCTGGTTTAGTCCTGGTTTAGTCCTGGTTTAGTCCTGGTTTAGTCCTGGTTTAGTCCTGGTTTAATCCTGGTTTAGACCTGGTTTAGTCCCGGTTTAGTCCTGGTTTAGTCCTGGTTCAGTCCTGGTTTAGTCCTGGTCAGTCCTGGTTTAGTCCCGGTTTAGTCCTGGTTTAGTCCTGGTTTAGTCCTGGTTTAGTCCTGGTTTAGTCCTGGTTTAGTCCTGGTTTAGTCCCGGTTTAGTCCTGGTTTAGTCCTGGTTTAGTCCTGGTTTAGTCCTGGTTCAGTCCTGGTTTAGTCCTGGTTTAGTCCCGGTTTAGTCCTGGTTCAGTCCTGGTTTAGTCCTGGTCAGTCCTGGTTTAGTCCCGGTTTAGTCCTGGTTTAGTCCCGGTTTAGTCCTGGTTTAGTCCTGGTCAGTCCTGGTTTAGTCCTGGTTTAGTCCTGGTTTAGTCCTGGTTTAGTCCTGGTCAGTCCTGGTTTAGTCCTGGTTTAGTCCTGGTTCAGTCCTGGTTTAGTCCTGGTTTAGTCCTGGTTTAGTCCTGGTTTAGTCCTGGTTCAGTCCTGGTTTAGTCCTGGTTTAGTCCTGGTTCAGTCCTGGTTTAGTCCTGGTTTAGTCCTGGTAAGTCCTGGTTTAGTCCCGGTTTAGTCCTGGTTTAGTCACGGATTAGTCCTGGTTTAGTCCCGGTTTAGTCCTGGTTTAGTCCCGGTTTAGTCCTGGTTCAGTCCTGGTTTAGTCCTGGTTCAGTCCTGGTTTAGTCCTGGTTTAGTCCTGGTTTAGTCCTGGTTTAGTCCTGGTTTTGTCCTGGTCAGTCCTGGTTTAGTCGTGGTCAGTCCTGGTTTAGTCCGGGTTTAGTCCTGGTTTAGTCCTGGTTTGGTCCTGGTTTAGTCCTGGTCAGTCCTGGTTTAGTCCCGGTTTAGTCCTGGTTTAGTCCCGGTTTAGTCCCGGTTTAGTCCTGGTTCAGTCCTGGTTTAGTCCCGGTTTAGTCCTGGTTTAGTCCCGGTTTAGTCCTGGTTTAGTCCTGGTTTAGTCCTGGTTTAGTCCTGGTTTAGTCCTGGTTTAGTCCTGGTTTAGTCCCGGTTTAGTCCTGGTTTAGTCCTGGTCAGTCCTGGTTTAGACCTGGTTTAGTCCTGGTTTAGTCCTGGTTTAGTCCTGGTTTAGTCCTGGTTTAGTCCTGGTTTAGTCCTGGTTTAGTCCTGGTTTAGTCCCGGTTTAGTCCTGGTTTAATTAAAATCCAGTTATATAATAAATAATAAAATAAATAAAACTGTCAAACGTTTGAACAAATTGTCATTTAATACAAAATAAACAGTTTTTACTTTTATCAAAATTACTGTAGAATTATTATTTTTTTTTTTTTTTTACAGAATTTACAAAAACACAAAATGCATGTCGTCGGTTCAAAGTCCAAACAGTTTTTGTGGTTAGTGTTTGTGCCTCACAGCGAGAGGGTCACGGGTTCACTGATCAGAGCAGGTTATGACTGGTGGTGACTTCAACCTCCTCCAGCACCTGCACCGCTCCGGACAGCTCCGCCTCCGAGAGCTCCGCCCCCTCCATCACCTCCAGCTCCGCCCCCTCCATCACCTCCAGGTCTGTCGCCACGGCGCCGTAATCGTGCTCCGCCAACAGCACAACCTCGTTCGACTCCACCGCGTCGACAGCCCGCTCCAGACCCTCCCCCACCGCCTCCCCCGCCGCCTCACCCGCCGCCGCCTCCCCCGCCGCCCCTCCCCCGCCGCCTCACCCGCCGCCTCCCCCGCCGCCTCCCCCGCCGCCTCACTCGTCTCTCCGATCACGACCTTCTCAAACACGACCGCGTTCCGTCCTTCTCCTACGACGACGACGCTCTGCAGACGTTCGCACGAGTCTCCTTCAGTCGCAGCTTCGCCGTCGCGTCGTTCGAGCTCCGCCCACTGGCCCGCATGCCCCGCCCCCTCGTCTCCGAGCCCCGCCTCCCGTTTGAGCCGGTCTCCGTTGAAGCCGCGCGCTCGGTGGTTTTCCGCGTCGTTCTCTTCGTCGCTGAACACGACGCGGGGCGTGTCCTCGTCGTCGTCCCACTCGTATCTGCGGCGACGCCTCTGGAGTCGGTCGCCGTGGATACGCCTCTGATGCTGCTGCAGGTTACCGAGGCGACCGAAGCTCTGGCTGCACCTGAAACCAGACCAGAGACCGGGTTCAGACCAGGTTTAGGGCCGCGCCCGTCTCACCTGTCGCAGCTGAAGGACCGCTCCTGGCAGTGCTCTCACCTGTCGCAGCTGAAGGACCGCGCCTGTCAATGCTCTCACCTGTCGCAGCTGAAGGACCGTGCCTGTCAATGCTCTCACCTGTCGCAGCTGAAGGACCGTGCCTGTCAATGCTCTCACCTGTCGCAGCTGAAGGACCGCGCCTGTCAGTGCTCTCACCTGTCGCAGCTGAAGGGCCGCGCCTGTCAGTGCTCTCACCTGTCGCAGCTGTAGGGCCACGCCCGTCTCACCTGTCGCAGCTGAAGGACCGCGCCTGTCAGTGCTCTCACCTGTCGCAGCTGTAGGACCGCGCATGTCTCACCTGTCGCAGCTGTAGGACCGCGCCCGTCTCACCTGTCGCAGCTGAAGGACCGCGCCTGTCAGTGCTCTCACCTGTCGCAGCTGTAGGACCGCGCATGTCTCACCTGTCGCAGCTGTAGGGCCGCGCCCGTCTCACCTGTCGCAGCTGTAGGGCCGCGCCTGTCAGTGCTCTCACCTGTCGCAGCTGTAGGACCGCGCCCGTCTCACCTGTCGCAGCTGTAGGGCCGCGCCCGTCTCACCTGTCGCAGCTGTAGGGCCGCGCCTGTCAGTGCTCTCACCTGTCGCAGCTGAAGGACCGCACCCGTCTCACCTGTCGCAGCTGTAGGGCCGCGCCCTTCTCACCTGTCGCAGCTGTAGGGCCGCGCCTGTCAGTGCTCTCACCTGTCACAGTTGTAGGACCGCGCCCATCTCACCTGTCGCAGCTGAAGGAACGCGCCTGTCTCACCTGTCGCAGCTGAAGGACCGCGCCTGTCAGTGCTCTCACCTGTCGCAGCTGAAGGACCGCGCCCGTCTCACCTGTTGCAGCTGAAGGACCGCGCCTGTCAGTGCTCTCACCTGTTGCAGCTGAAGGACCGCGCCTGTCAGTGCTCTCACCTGTCGCAGCTGTAGGACTGCACCTGTCTCACCTGTCGCAGCTGTAGGACCACGCCTGTCTCACTTGTCGGACCGCGCCTGTCTCACCTGTCGCAGCTGAAGGACCGCGCCTGTCAGTGCTCTCACCTGTCGCAGCTGAAGGACCGCGCCTGTCAGTGCTCTCACCTGTCGCAGCTGAAGGACCGCGCCTGTCAGTGCTCTCACCTGTCGCAGCTGAAGGACCGCGCCCGCCTCACCTGTCGCAGCTGTAGGACCACGCCCGTCTCACCTGTCGCAGCTGAAGGACCGCGCCTGTCAGTGCTCTCACCTGTCGCAGCTGTAGGGCCGCTCCCCGGAGTGCACCAGCAGGTGGCGCTCCAGTTTGGACCGGTACTTCTGGTCGGCGCCGCACACGGGGCACACGTGGCTGGGGCGGGGCCGCCCGTCAGGGTGCACGCCCTCCGTGTGGCGCTTCAGGTGACTGAGGCGGCGGAACGAGCTCGGGCAAAGGTCGCAGCCGAACGGGCGCTCGTCGGAGTGGACTGCCGCGTGGGCCGCCAGCAACGACGGGAACCGGAACGAGCGCCCGCACACGGAGCACGGGAACGAGCACGGACGGGACGGGCCCAGACGAGGAGCGCCGGGAGCAGAGGGGCGCAGAGGCTTCTGCTTCAGGTGGAAGTGAACCTGAGAGAGAAGGACAGGAGTGAACCTGACAGAGAAGGACAGGAGTGAACCTGACAGAGAAGGACAGGACCTGAGAGAGAAGGACAGGAGTGAACCTGACAGAGAAGGACAGGAGTGAACCTGACAGAGAAGGACAGGAGTGAACCTGACAGAAGGACAGGAGTGAACCTGACAGAGAAGGACAGGAGTGAACCTGACAGAGAAGGACAGGAGTGAAACTGTTGTTGTTGTTTACCTGGTGTTTGTTGTTATTGTTGTTTACCTGGTGTTTGTTGTTGTTTACCTGGTGTTTGTTGTTGTTTACCTGGTGTTGTTTGTTGTTGTTTGCATTTTGTTATTTGTTGTTTACCTGGTGGTTGTTGTTGTTTACCTGGTGTTTGTTGTGGTTTACCTGTTGTTTGTTGGTGTTTGTTGTTGTTGTTTGCCTGGTGTTGTTTACCTGGTGTTGTTTGTTGTTTACTTGTTGTTGTTTGTTATTGTTTACATGGTGTTGTTGTTTACCTGGTGTTTGTTGTTGTTTACTTGTTGTTTGTTGTTGTTTACCTGGTGTTGTTGTTGTTGTTTACCTGGTGTTGTTGTTTACCTGGTGTTTGTTGTTGTTGTTTACCTGGTGTTGTTGGTGTTTGTTGTTGTTTACCTGGTGTTGTTGTTGGTTTGTTGTTGTTTACCTGGTGTTGTTGGTGTTTGTTTGTTGTTGTTTACCTGGTGTTGTTGGTGTTTGTTTGTTGTTGTTTACCTGGTGTTTGTTGTTGTTGTTTGTTGTTGTTTACCAGGTGTTTGTTTGTTGTTGTTTGTTGTTGTTGTTTACCTGGTGTTTGTTGTTGTTGTTTACCTGGTGTTGTTTGTTGTTGTTTACCTGGTGTTGTTGTTGTTGTTTATTGTTGTTTACCTGGAGTTTGTTGTTGTTTACCTGGTGTTTGTTGTTGTTTACCTGTTGTTGTTGTTGTTGTTTATTGTTGTTTACCTGGAGTTTGTTGTTGTTGTTTACCTGTTGTTGTTGTTTGTTGTTGTTTACCTGGTGTTTGTTTATTGTTGTTTACCTGGTGTTGTTTGTTGTTGTTTACCTGGTGTTGTTGTTGTTGTTTGTTTATTGTTGTTTACCTGGTGTTTGTTTGTTGTTGTTTACCTGGTGTTGTTTGTTGTTGTTTACTTGGTGTTTGTTATTTTGTTGTTGTTGTTTACCTGGTGTTGTTGTTTATTGTTGTTTACCTGGTGTTTGTTTGTTGTCGTTTATTGTTGTTTACCTGGTGTTGTTGTTATTGTTGTTTACCTGGTGTTTGTTTTTGTTTGTTGTTTACCTGTTGTTGTTTGGCGTTGTTTACCTGGTTTTGTTGGTGTTTGTTGTTGTTTACCTGGTGTTTGTTTTTGTTTGTTGTTGTTGTTTACCTGGTGTTGTTGTTGTTTACCTGGTGTTTGTTTGATGTTGTTTGTCGTTGTTTACCTGGTGTTTGTTGTTGTTGTTTATTGTTGTTTACCTGGTGTTTGTTTGTTGTTGTTTGTTGTTGTTTACCTGGTGTTTGTTGTTGTTTATTGTTGCTTATTGTTGTTTACCTGGAGTTTGTAGTTGTTGTTTACCGGTTGTTGTTGTTTGTTGTTGTTGTTTACCTGGTGTTTGTTGTTTGTTGTTGTTTACCTGGTGTTTGTTTGTTGTTGTTTACCTGGTGTTTGTTGTTTGTTGTTGTTTACCTGGTGTTTGTTTGTTGTTGTTTACCTGGTGTTGTTAGTGTTTGTTTGTTGTTGTTTACCTGGTGTTTGTTGTTGTTTACCTGGTGTTTGTTGTTGTTTACCTGGTGCTGCCGGAGGGTCTGCGCTCGTAGAAAGCGTTTCCCGCAGAGGGCGCACTCATGAGGCTTCAGGCCGTTGTGAGTCGCTCGATGAGAATCCAACGACGTCTGAGAAGAAAATCTACGACCGCAAACATCACACGCCAGATCTGTGGAGGGAGAGCAGACAGGTCAGATCTGTGGAGGGAGAGCAGACAGGTCAGATCTGTGGAGGGAGAGCGCACAGGTCAGATCTGTGGAGGGAGAGCACAGACAGGTCAGATCTGTGGAGGGAGAGCACGGATGTCAGCCTCCGTATCAGGAAGTAAAACAAAGATGGCCGCCTCCGTATCAGGAAGTAAAACAAAGATGGCCGCCTCCGTATCAGGAAGTAAAACAAAGATGGCCGCCTCCGTATCAGGAAGTAAAGCAAAGATGGCTGCCTCCGTATCAGGAAGTAAAACAAAGATGGCCGCCTCCGTATCAGGAAGTAAAGCAAAGATGGCCGCCTCCGTATCAGGAAGTAAAACAAAGATGGCCGCCTCCGTATCAGGAGGTAAAACAAAGATGGCCGCCTCCGTATCAGGAAGTAAAACAAAGATGGCCGCCTCCGTATCAGGAAGTAAAGCAAAGATGGCCGCCTCCGTATCAGGAAGTAAAGCAAAGATGGCCGCCTCCGTATCAGGAAGTAAAGCAAAGATGGCCGCCTCCGTATCAGGAAGTAAAACAAAGATGGCCGCCTCCGTATCAGGAAGTAAATGCGGAAGTAAGAAACTTTTTTGGGGTCATGTGACAATGAGCTCACTCCATAGGGATAAACAGGGCGGCCATTTTGGATTCATCTTCCAGGTTTCATTATAGTTCTATGGTTTTATTCTAGTTCTATGGTCTGGACTGGATTATTACAGAATGGAGTCATATTTTAGGACAATAATAAGTGACTCACGGCTCTTGACTCCCTCGTCTCCCCCGTCTCCCTCGTCCTCCTGCAGGTCCTGCCCCTGACACCGGGCGGCGCTGCGCTCCTCCCCCTCCTGTCCGTCCTCCTGCAGGTCCTGGCCCTGACACCGGGCGGCGCTGCGCTCCTCCCCCTCCTGTCCGTCCTCCTGCAGGTCCTGGCCCTGACACCGGGCGGCGCTGCGCTCCTCCCCCTCCTGTCCGTCCTCCTGCAGGTCCTGGCCCTGACACCGGGCGGCGCCGCGCTCCTCGTCCCGCTGCAGTTCCTTGCCCGGGTGGGCGGTGGCGCTGTGCACCTGCAGCTGCTGTTTGCGGCTGAACTTGCGGCCGCACAGATGGCACAGGTGAGGCCGCTCGCCCGTGTGCCGCTGCACGTGGAGCGAGAGGAGGGACTTACAGCTGAAGCTCCGCCCACACAGGTGACACAGGTGCTGAGGGGGGGGCGGGGGGGAGGCGGAGCCGTGTGGGTGGAGCCTCTTCAGATGGTGCTCCAGGTCGTTCATCCTGAAACACACGGGAACCTTTATCTGAGGCTGAAAAGACGAGACTAAAAAATACAAAAACTCAACTTAAAAGCAACAAAAAACCCAACTCTTAGAGACAAAAACACAACAAAAATGTGACAAAAAGCAACACTAGGCCAACTATAAGTGAAAAAGGCAACTAAAATCGACAAAAAAGTGACTTAAAGTGACAAAACGCAACTAAAATCACTAGAATCTGTGGCGATCACCCTTGAGTCCCTCAGGGACATGTCATGGGCCCCCAGCTGTACACCCTGAGCCCGGTCTAGACCCGGTCTGGGCCCGGGCTCACCTCATGTAGGCCTTGGGCCCGGTCTGGGCCCGGTCTAGACCCGGTCTGGGCCCGGTCTCACCTCATGTAGGCCTTGGGCCCGGTCTGGGCCCGGTCTAGACCCGGTCTGGGCCCGGTCTCACCTCATGTAGGCCTTGGGCCCGGTCTGGGCCCGGTCTAGACCCGGTCTGGGCCCGGTCTCACCTCATGTAGGCCTTGGGGCAGGTCTAGACCCGGTCTAGACCTGGTCTGGGCCCGGTCTCACCTCATGTAGGCCTTGGGCCCGGTCTAGACCCGGTCTAGGCCCGGTCTGGGCCCGGTCTCACCTCATGTAGGCCTTGGGGCAGGTCTAGGCCCGGTCTAGACCCGGTCTAGGCCCGGTCTGGGCCCGGTCTCACCTCATGTAGGCCTTGGGGCAGGTCTAGGCCCGGTCTAGACCCGGTCTAGGCCCGGTCTGGGCCCGGTCTCACCTCATGTAGGCCTTGGGGCAGGTCTAGGCCCGGTCTAGACCCGGTCTAGGCCCGGTCTGGGCCCGGTCTCACCTCATGTAGGCCTTGGGGCAGGTCTGGGCCCGGTCTAGACCCGGTCTGGGCCCGGTCTCACCTCATGTAGGCCTTGGGGCAGGTCTGGGCCCGGTCTAGACCCGGTCTGGGCCCGGTCTCACCTCATGTAGGCCTTGGGGCAGGTCTGGGCCGGCATGGCCAGGTCTGGGCCCGGTCTCACCTCATGTAGGCCTTGGGGCAGGTCTGGGCCCGGTCTAGACCCGGTCTAGGCCCGGTCTGGGCCCGGTCTCACCTCATGTAGGCCTTGGGGCAGGTCTGGGCCCGGTCTAGACCCGGTCTGGGCCCGGTCTCACCTCATGTAGGCCTTGGGGCAGGTCTGGGCCCGGTCTAGGCCCGGTCTGGGCCCGGTCTCACCTCATGTAGGCCTTGGGGCAGGTCTGGGGCGGTCTCACCGGTCTAGGCCGGTCTGGGGCAGGTCTGGGCCGGTCTCACCTCATGTAGGCCTTGGGGCAGGTCTGGGCCCGGTCTAGACCCGGTCTGGGCCCGGTCTCACCTCATGTAGGCCTTGGGGCAGGTCTGGGCCCGGTCTAGACCCGGTCTGGGCCCGGTCTCACCTCATGTAGGCCTTGGGGCAGGTCTGGGCCCGGTCTCACCTCATGTAGGCCTTGGGGCAGGTCTGGGCCGGTCTAAGACCCGGTCTGGGCCGGTCTGGGCCCGGTCTCACCTCATGTAGGCCTTGGGGCAGGTCTGGGACCGGTCTAGACACGGTCTGGGCCGGTCTCACCTCATGTAGGCCTTGGGGCAGGTCTGGGCCCGGTCTAGACCCGGTCTGGGCCCGGTCTCACCTCATGTAGGCCTTGGGGCAGGTCTGGGCCCGGTCTAGACCCGGTCTGGGCCCGGTCTCACCTCATGTAGGCCTTGGGGCAGGTCTGGGCCCGGTCTAGACCCGGTCTGGGCCCGGTCTCACCTCATGTAGGCCTTGGGGCAGGTCTGGGCCCGGTCTAGACCCGGTCTGGGCCCGGTCTCACCTCATGTAGGCCTTGGGGCAGGTCTGGGCCCGGTCTAGGCCCGGTCTGGGCCCGGTCTCACCTCATGTAGGCCTTGGGGCAGGTCTAGGCCCGGTCTAGACCCGGTCTGGGCCCGGTCTGGGCCCGGTCTCACCTCATGTAGGCCTTGGGGCACAGGGGGCACTGGCAGGGCTTGACTCCGCTGTGGATCTGCTCGTGGGTCTTGAGTCTGGATCGGTGGGAGAAGGTCTTGCCGCAGGTGTGACAGAGCCAGGTGAGGCGAGGGGGGCGGAGCTTCACTCGGGGGGCGGGGCCGTTGGGGTGCATGACCCGCAGGTGATTACGGAGGTTATCTGTACCCAACAGAACAAAACACGGAACAGTTAAACTGACGGTCAGTTCTGCTTTTATTAAAGTCCACGGGATTTAAACAGACCAAGGCCAGGTCTGGGTCTGTTATGGAGCTTTAGTCCCGGTCCTAGTCCAGTCCCAGTCCTGGTCCAGTCCCGGTTCAGTTCCAGTCCAGTCCAGTCCCAGTCCAGTCCCGGTCCAGTCCCAGTCCCGGTCCAGCCCCGATCCAGTCCCGGTCCATCCTCTCGCCCAGTCTCAGTCTCTGGTCAGTCCTGGTCCAGTCTCTGCCCAGCTCTAGTCTCGGTCCAGCTCTCGGTCCCTTCCAGTTCCAGCCTCGCCCAGTCTCTGGTCTCTGGTCAGTCTCTGGTCTAGTCTCGGTCTCTGTTCAGTCTCTGGTCCAGTTCTTGTTCCAGTCCTGGTCCAGTTCCTGGTCTCTGCCCAGTCTCTGCCCAGTTCCGGTCGGTCCCAGTTCTAGTTCAGTCCGGTCCGGTCCCAGTTCCCAGCTCTCGGTCCCAGCTCTCGGTTCAGTTCCCGGTCTAAGTCTCCAGTCTCCTGTCCCTAGTTCATCCCGGTCCCAGTCTCGGTCCCAGTCTCTAGTCTCTGCCCAGTTCCCGTCACAGTCTCTGCCCAGTTCCCAGTCTCGGTCATCTCGGTTCCATCTCGGTCCAGTCTCGCCCAGTTCCCAGTTCCTGGTTCAGTCCTGGTCTCTGGTCTAGTCTCTGGTCCAGTCTCTGGTCAGTCCCGCCCAGTTCTGGTCACGCCCAGCTCTGCCTGCCCCAGCGGGTTCAGCCTCGGCCCAGACCCTGCCCAAGTCCCAGTCCCTGTCCCAGTTCATCTCGGCCCAGTTCTCAGCTCAGCTCTCGGCCCAGTCTCGGTCCCAACCCCGGTCCAGTCTCTGGTCAGCCCGGTCCAGCCCGGTCCCGGTCCCAGTCTCTGGTCCAGTCTCTGGTCCAGTCGGTCCAGCCCAGTCTCGGTCCAGCCTGGTCGGTCCAGTCCCAGCCCGGTCCAGTCTCTGGTCAGTCTCTGGTCCAGTCCCAGTCCTTGTCCAGTCCTGGTCCAGTCCTGGTCCAGTCTCTGGTCTCGCCCAGTCTGCCCAGTCTCGGTCCCAGTCCCAGCCTCGCCCAGCTCTCGCCCAGTCTCTGCCCAGTTCCCAGTCTCCTGTCTCTAGTTCATCTCGGCCCAGTTCTGGTCCCTAGTCCCAGTCTCCGGCCCAGTCTCTGTCACAGTCTCTGCCCAGTTCCCAGTTCTGCCCATCTCGGTCCAGTCTCTGCCCAGTTCCCAGTCTCTGGTCCAGCCTCTGCCCTGCCCCAGTCTCTGGTCAGTTCGGTCGGTCCAGTCCCAGCCCCGGTCCAGTCTCTGGTCTGGTTCCAGTCTCTGGTCAGTCTGGTCAGTCGGTCCAGTCTGGTCCGCGTCCAGTCGGTCGGTCCCTAGTCCCAGTCTCTGGTTCAGTCTGCCCAGCCTCGGTCCCAGTTTCCCGGTCCAGTCTCTGCCCAGTTCCCAGTCCAGTCCCGGTCCAGTCCTGGTCCCAGTCCCGGTCCAGCCCCGGTCCAGTCCCGGTCCAGTCCCGGTCCAAGTCCCAGTCCCTGTCCCAGTCCATCCCCGGTCCAGTCCTGATCCAGGCCTGGTCTGGTCTCTGCCCTGCCCAGCCTCGTCCAGCTCCTGGTTCAGACTCCGGTCAAGTTCCGCAGTCCCAGTCCCAGTCCATCCCCGGTCCAGTCCCGGTTCAGCCCCGGTCCAGTCCCGGTCCAGCCCCGGTCCAGTCCTGGTCTCGGTCCAGCCCCAGTCCCAGTCCCGGTCCAGTCCCAGTCCCAGTCCCAGTCCAGTCCCGGTTCAGCCCCGGTTCAGCCCCGGTTCAGCCCCGGTCCAGTCCCGGTCCCAGCCCCGGTCCAGTCCCGGTCCCAGCCCCGGTCCAGTCCCGGTCCAGCCCCGGTCCAGTCCCGGTCCCAGCCCCGGTCCAGTCCCGGTCCCAGCCCCGGTCCAGACCTTTCCTGTTGAAGCGCAGGGGGCAGAAGCGGCAGCCGTGGGGCTGTGAGCCGCTGTGGACCAGGGCGTGCCGGGCCAGGCTGGACTTGGTCTTCAGGACTTTCCCGCAGACGTCGCAGACCACGCCCCCCGACGACACGAGCCCCGCCTCCTCCTTCACACGCACCGCGGCATCATGGGACACGCAGTTCTGAGCGGCTGGGAACAGACGTTTATACTCATTTATGACGTGCTTGACAACGAGAGCCGCTTTGAACACTTTTAACACAATATTTGAATATAACTCTGACTCACGTCTGAGTCGAGGCGTCCAGTTTGGGTCGTCTGTGTTTCTGCTCTGAGCGTCTTCTACGGATTTAACCTCAAGATGAAAGTCGTCTGAAAAAAGAAGCAACACAGGACTAAACCAGGACTAAACCAGGACTAAACCAGATCTAAACCAGGACTAAACCAGGACTAAACCAGGACTAAACCAGGACTAAACCAGGACTAAACCAGGACTAAACCAGGACTGAACCAGGACTAAACCAGGACTGAACCAGGTCTAAACCAGGACTAAACCAGGACTAAACCAGGACTAAACCAGGACTAAACCAGGACTAAACCAGGACTGAACCAGGTCTAAACCAGGACTAAACCAGGACTAAACCAGGACTAAACCAGGACTAAACCAGGTCTAAACCAGGACTAAACCAGGACTAAACCAGGACTGAACCAGGACTAAACCAGGACTAAACCACGACTAAACCAGGACTGAACCAGGACTAAACCAGGACTAAACCAGGACTGAACCAGGACTGAACCAGGACTAAACCAGGACTAAACCAGGACTAAACCAGGACTAAACCAGGTCTAAACCAGGACTAAACCAGGACTGAACCAGGACTAAACCAGGACTAAACCAGGACTAAACCAGGACTGAACCAGGACTAAACCAGGACTAAACCACGACTAAACCAGGACTGAACCAGGACTAAACCAGGACTAAACCAGGACTGAACCAGGACTGAACCAGGACTAAACCAGGACTAAACCAGGACTAAACCAGGACTGAACCAGGACTAAACCAGGACTAAACCAGGTCTAAACCAGGTCTAAACCAGGACTAAACCAGATCTAAACCAGGACTAAACCAGGACTAAACCAGGTCTAAACCAGGTCTAAACCAGGACTAAACCAGGTCTAAACCAGGTCTAAACCAGGACTAAACCAGGTCTAAACCAGGTCTAAACCAGGACTAAACCAGGTCTAAACCAGATCTAAACCAGGACTAAACCAGGTCTAAACCAGGACTAAACCAGGACTAAACCAGGTCTAAACCAGATCTAAACCAGGACTAAACCAGGTCTAAACCAGGTCTAAACCAGGACTAAACCAGGACTAAACCAGGACTAAACCAGGTCTAAACCAGGACTAAACCAAGACTAAACCAGGACTAAACCAGGACTGAACCAGGACTAAACCAAGACTTAACTAGGACTAAACCAGGTCTAAACCAGGACTAAACCAAGACTTAACCAGGACTAAACCAAGACTTAACCAGGACTAAACCAGGACTGAACCAGGACTAAACCAAGACTTAACTAGGACTAAACCAGGTCTAAACCAGGACTAAACCAAGACTTAACTAGGACTAAACCAGGACTAAACCAGGACTAAACCAGGACTAAACCAAGACTTAACTAGGACTAAACCAGGTCTAAACCAGGTCTAAACCAGGACTAAACCAGGACTAAACCAGGTCTAAACCAGGTCTAAACCAAGACTTAACTAGGACTAAACCAGGACCAAACCAGGACTAAACCAAGACTAAACCAGGTCTAAACCAGGTCTAAACCAGGACTAAACCTGGACCTTTCTAAAGGTCTGGTACCGTTGGATTTGGACTCGGCGGCGTCTCGTCTCCTTCTTTTCCGCTCTGGACTTTCTGGAGTCTCGTAGTCCTGGTACCGGCGCGAAGGCCGGATCTCCCGAGTCCGAGTCCTGATTTTAGTCCTGGTCTGGTCCTCGGCTTCTGCTGCGATCCGGTTTGGATCCACCTGGTTCTGGTCCCGGGTCTCCGCTGGTCCGGTCCCGGTCTGGTCCCGGTTCCGTCTGGGTCTCCCTCTGGGTCTGGTGCAGTGCTGCAGGAGAGCGCCCCCTTCAGGCCCTTCTGCTCTCACACCCACACACTGAAGGACCATCGAGGCTCCTGGGGACAGAAAAGGCCTGGTTCAGTCCTGGTCCTGGTTCAGTCCTGGTTCAGTCCTGGTCCCTGTTCAGTCCTGGTCCTGGTTCAGTCCTGGTCCTGGTTCAGTCCTGGTCCAGGTTCAGTCCTGGTCCAGGTTCAGTCCTAGTCCTGGTTCAGTCCTGGTCCCGGTTCAGTCCTGGTTCAGATCTGGTTCAGTCCTGGTCCTGGTTCAGTCCTGGTTCAGTCCTGGTCCTGGTTCAGTCCTGGTCCTGGTTCAGTCCTGGTTCAGTCCTGGTTCAGTCCTGGTCCTGGTTCAGTCCTGGTTCAGTCCTGGTCCTGGTTTAGTCCTGGTCCTGGTTCAGTCCTGGTCCTGGTTCAGTCCTGGTCCTGGTTCAGTCCTGGTCCTGGTTCAGTCCTGGTCCAGTCCTGGTCCAGTCCTGGTCCTGGTTCAGTCCTGGTCCTGGTTCAGTCCTGGTCCAGTCCTGGTTCAGTCCTGGTCCAGTCCTGGTTCAGTCCTGGTCCAGTCCTGGTCCTGGTTCAGTCCTGGTCCTGGTTCAGTCCTGGTCCAGTCCTGGTTCAGTCCTGGTCCTGGTCCAGACCTGTGAGCGCTCGTGTGATCAGATCCACTTGGACTCCAGACTCCGTGGTCTCGGTTCTGTCGCACTGAACTCCGACCTCTCTGTGACCTCTGACCCCATCTGGACCCAAAGCCAAGACCCGGTCCAAGTCCTGGTCCAGGTCCTGGTCTGGAGGCTCCCACTGGACCCCGACATCCTTCAGTTTAGACTCAGACCACATGAGACCTGAAGAAGAGACCAGGGTTAGACCAGGACTAAAGCGGGACTAAACCAGGACTAAAGCGGGACTAAACCAGGACTAAAGCGGGACTAAACCAGGACTAAAGCGGGACTAAACCAGGACTAAAGCGGGACTAAACCAGGACTAAAGCGGGACTAAACCAGGACTAAAGCGGGACTAAACCAGGACTAAAGCGGGACTAAAGCGGGACTAAAGCGGGACTAAACCAGGACTAAAGCGGGACTAAACCAGGACTAAACCAGGACTAAAGCGGGACTAAACCAGGACTAAAGCTGGACTAAACCAGGACTAAAGCGGGACTAAAGTGGGACTAAACCAGGACTAAAGCGGGACTAAACCAGGACTAAAGCGGGACTAAACCAGGACTAAAGCAGGACTAAAGCGGGACTAAACCAGGACTAAAGCGGGACTAAAGTGGGACTAAACCAGGACTAAAGCAGGACTAAACCAGGACTGAACCAGGACTAAACCAGGTCTAAACCAGGACTAAACCAGGACTAAACCGAGTCTAAACCAGGTCTAGACCCGGACTAAACCAGGTCTAAACCAGGACTAAACCAGGTCTAAACCAGGACTAAACCAGGACTAAACCAGGTCTAAACCAGGACTAAAGCGGGACTAAACCAGGTCTAAACCAGGACTAAATCAGGAAAAAACCAGGACTAAACCGAGTCTAAACCAGGTCTAAACCAGGACTAAACCGAGTCTAAACCAGGACTAAACCGAGTCTAAACCAGGTCTAAACCAGGACTAAACCAGGTCTAAACCAGGACTAAACCAGGACTAAAGCGGGACTAAACCAGGTCTAAACCAGGACTAAACCGAGTCTAAACCAGGACTAAACCAGGTCTAAACCAGGACTAAACCGAGTCTAAACCAGGTCTAGACCCGGACTAAACCATGTCTAAACCAGGACTAAACCAGGACTAAAGCGGGACTAAACCAGGTCTAAACCAGGACTAAATCAGGAAAAAACCAGGACTAAACCAGGATTAAACCGAGTCTAAACCAGGACTAAACCGAGTCTAAACCAGGTCTAGACCCGGACTAAACCATGTCTAAACCAGGACTAAACCAGGTCTAAACCAGGACTAAACCAGGACTAAAGCGGGACTAAACCAGGTCTAAACCAGGACTAAATCAGGAAAAAACCAGGACTAAACCAGGATTAAACCGAGTCTAAACCAGGACTAAACCGAGTCTAAACCAGGACTAAACCGAGTCTAAACCAGGTCTAAACCAGGACTAAACCAGGACTGGATCAAACTAAAACACAGAAAAGTTGTTTCCTGAAGTAAAATCCTTTAAAAACATAACTAAAGCGTCTTTAATAATTGCTCTTTGCACTTGTACTTTTTCTGCCATTATTCAAAAGAAGTTTAAAAAGGAAAAAAAAAACAAATAAACCTAAACTAAACTGAACTGTTTGTGTTTTTCTGTCCAAACCAATCAATGCTAATAACTTTAGCATGTTAGCTCCGGCGGTTTTTCCCTCAAAAACTCAGAAATGTCAACTTTATTTTGTACTTTTTACCGTTACAAAAAGAGCCCGGATGTGTCCGGACCAGAAAAGGCCGAAAATGTTTAATTAAAGTGGGAAATGGAAGCAGAAATATGAAGAAAAATCCATAAATCCGAAGTGTGAGACCGACACCGGAACCGGAAATGCACAGGGCGGAAGTGAGTGTAGACAGGCGGAACAGCTCAGCAGTGACGCCTGGTGGACAGCGGCAGGACGACCGCGCAACAAAACTCCAAATATGCAGAATATTTCACTTTTTACACAATATTTCATCGTGAATTAAGTGAAAGGAGTTTGTACCTTTGTGGGTTTGTCCGCAGCGCGAAAAAAATGTGTAAAATGTGAAGAAAATGAACAGAAATCAGGTTTAAAAGTGAATAATGTGACAACTTTTAAGAAGAGCTCCATCTTAGAAGATTAAACCAGGACTAAACCAGGTCTAAACCAGGACTAAACCAGGACTAAACCAGGAGTAAACCAGGTCTAAACCAGGTCTAAACCAGGGCTAAACCAGGACTAAACCAGGACTAAACCAGGTCTAAACCAGGACTAAACCAGGACTAAACCAGGAGTAAACCAGGTCTAAACCAGGACTAAACCAAGACTAAACCAGGACTAAACCAGGACTAAACCAAGACTAAACCAGGACTAAACCAGGAGTAAACCAGGTCTAAACCAGGACTAAACCAAGACTAAACCAGGACTAAACCAGGACTAAACCAGGACTAAACCAGGTCTAAACCAGGACTAAACCAGGTCTAAACCAGGACTAAACCAGGACTAAACCAAGACTAAACCAGGACTAAACCAGGACTAAACCAGGAGTAAACCAGGTCTAAACCAGGACTAAACCAAGACTAAACCAGGACTAAACCAGGACTAAACCAGGACTAAACCAGGTCTAAACCAGGACTAAACCAGGTCTAAACCAGGACTAAACCAGGACTAAACCAGGACTAAACCAGGTCTAAACCAGGACTAAACCAGGACTAAACCAGGACTAAACCAGGACTAAACCAGGACTAAACCAGGACTAAACCAGGTCTAAACCAGGACTAAACCAGGACTGAACCAGGTCTAAACCAGGACTAAACCAGGTCTAAACCAGGTCTAAACCAGGTCTAAACCAGGAGTAAACCAGGTCTAAACCAGGACTAAACCAGGTCTAAACCAGGAGTAAACCAGGTCTAAACCAGGACTAAACCAGGTCTAAACCAGGAGTAAACCAGGTCTAAACCAGGACCAAACCAGGACTAAACCAGGACTAAACCAGGTCTAAACCAGGACTAAACCAGGACCAAACCAGGACTAAACCAGGACTAAACCAGGTCTAAACCAGGACCAAACCAGGACTAAACCAGGACTGAACCAGGACTAAACCAGGTCTAAACCAGGACCAAACCAGGACTAAACCAGGACTGACGCAGTTTCTTGGATTGTTGCTGTGACTGTGGCGCGCTCTGGTGGACACATCTGGAACTACAATCAAACTTTCAACATTATTTTTTATTCACAATAAAACTTTCACAATAAAAGCACAGGTCACTCTCAGGAATCAGACAAAGCATTTAAATCGCAGACACTTGAACTCGTGACGTTTGTGTTGAACTCGTGACGTTTGTGTTGAACTCGTGACGTTTGTGTTGAACTCGTGACGTTTGTGTTGAACTCGTGACGTTTGTGTTGAACTCGTGACGTTTGTGTTGAACTCGTGACGTTTGTGTTGAACTCGTGACGTTTGTGTTGAACTCGTGACGTTTGTGTTGAACTCGTGACGTTTGTGTTGAACTCGTGACGTTTGTGTTGAACTCGTGACGTTTGTGTTGAACTCGTGACGTTTGTGTTGAACTCGTGACGTTTGTGTTGAACTCGTGACGTTTGTGTCGCTGCGGCTCGCTCTGCTGTGATTGGACGCATTCCCCAACTCATGCACGTTCCGTGCACACCAGTGGTGGGAAAATTGAGCATTAGTGTGAAGCCCGTGTGAAAGTGCACGAAATCTGAGCTTTATCCATTTTCCCATTGAAATAACAGGATGTTTCTGTCACTTGTCAAATTCTGGGCAACTTTGCCACAAAGAGATCATAATACCAAAAAATTTTGATAACTTTTGGTGCCCCCCTCCTCAGGATGATTTTCACCAAATTTCAGGTTGGTCGGGCTTACGTCAGAGGAGGAGTTTGTAAAACTACGTAGTAAAGAAATATGCACATTTGAGACATTTTGCGATTTTCCCAAAGGAATAACACGGGCTGTTTTTGTCATTGGTACGGATTCGCCGAACAAAATATGACATGGGTCTGATTGGCTTGTTTGATCAGGAGGCCAAACTGGAATTTTGTGCAAAATTTCAAAAAAAAAAAGACAAAATTTTTTGCTCCCCATGTAAAGGTTTGCTTTGATCTATAGGGGGCGCTAACGTGCCAAATTTTATTTTTTCACCTCTAGTAGATTTCAGGCATGGAGTTTAACAACTGATTCAAATTTGATGCAATTCAGACTTTATATGTGCAAATGGGAGCAAAATTAAAATTCTGGTCAAATTTTGCGGCTTCACCGCACAGAGACCGTAAAACTTAGGTAAAAGATTTGGATAACTTTTGATGCCACACTCCTCGACTTCATTTTCACCAAATTTCAGCTCGTTCGGGCAAACGCCCCCTAGGGGAGGAGTTCGTAAAAGTACGAGGTTTAAAAAAACTGCTTACTCTTGTTTAGTGAATTTTGATCCAATATGGCCGACATGTGGTTGGGCGGACAGCGTTGCCGTAATAATATTTTTTGCTTCTCTTGTCACCATCTACCTCTCTGCCAAATTTCATGATTTTACGATCACAATTTTTTTTGACACTTTCCTATCCCATAATGCATTTTTTGTACACTTGGGGGCGCTGATATTTTTGAATTTTGGAAATTGGAAATAGCCAGAATGTAGAGAGTCACGATTTTTAGAGGTGTGTGAATTTTCCTGACTTTTCGTCAATGTTCACTGGGTGAAAAATAGGGGGGTTGGTCACAAGAAGAAGAAGAAGAAGAAGAAGAAGAAGAAGAAGAAGAAGAAGAAGAAGAAGAAGAAGAAGAAGAAGAAGAAGAAGAAGAAGAAGAAGAAGAAGAAGAAGAAGAAGAAGAAGAAGAAGAAGAAGAAGAAGATTCCGATGCAAAAACAATGTTTCCCCTTTGTTTTATTTCACAAACTATACATTTTGGCGCTTTCCTACTTTTTGGTCTGGGTCCCTGGTGGACACTTTCGAGATTTTTGAGAGGGCTCCGCCCACTTTCTGTTATTGGCCCAATACTGTTCAATTGTTCAGTTTTTACATTACATTGTTCTATGCGCGGAAGGTGCACGAGTCGGGACACATCAGTGAGCGACTCACACGAGCTTCACCTGAGGACGTGATGAGCTTCACACGTTTACAACGATCACCTTCAGTTTCCCCAAAACTACCTGAAGAGTCTGAAGAGTCTGAAGAAGAGTCTGAAGAGTGTGAAGAGTCTGAAGAAGAGTCTGAAGAAGAGTGTGAAGAGTCTGAAGAGTCTGAAGAGTCTGAAGAAGAGTCTGAAGAGTGTGAAGAGTGTGAAGAAGAGTCTGAAGAGTGTGAAGAGTGTGAAGAAGAGTCTGAAGAAGAGTCTGAAGAGTCTGAAGAGTCTGAAGAGTGTGAAGAGTCTGAAGAGTCTGAAGAGTCTGAAGAAGAGTCTGAAGAGTGTGAAGAGTCTGAAGAAGAGTCTGAAGAGTGTGAAGAAGAGTCTGAAGAGTCTGAAGAGTCTGAAGAGTCTGAAGAGTCTGAAGAAGAGTCTGAAGAGTCTGAAGAGTCTGAAGAGTCTGAAGAGTCTGAAGAGTCTGAAGAGTCTGAAGAAGAGTCTGAAGAAGAGTCTGAAGAAGAGTCTGAAGAAGAGTCTGAAGAGTCTGAAGAGTCTGAAGAGTCTGAAGAGTCTGAAGAAGAGTCTGAAGAGTCTGAAGAGTCTGAAGAGTCTGAAGAGTCTGAAGAGTCTGAAGAGTCTGAAGAAGAGTCTGAAGAAGAGTCTGAAGAAGAGTCTGAAGAAGAGTCTGAAGAGTCTGAAGAGTCTGAAGAGTCTGAAGAGTCTGAAGAGTCTGAAGAGTCTGAAGAAGAGTCTGAAGAGTCTGAAGAGTCTGAAGAGTCTGAAGAGTCTGAAGAGTCTGAAGAAGAGTCTGAAGAGTCTGAAGAGTCTGAAGAGTCTGAAGAGTCTGAAGAGTCTGAAGAGTCTGAAGAAGAGTCTGAAGAAGAGTCTGAAGAGTCTGAAGAAGAGTCTGAAGAGTCTGAAGAGTCTGAAGAAGAGTCTGAAGAGTCTGAAGAGTCTGAAGAGTCTGAAGAGTCTGAAGAGTCTGAAGAAGAGTCTGAAGAGTCTGAAGAAGAGTCTGAAGAGTCTGAAGAGTCTGAAGAGTTTGAAGAGTCTGAAGAGTCTGAAGAGTCTGAAGAGTCTGAAGAGTCTGAAGAGTCTGAAGAGTCTGAAGAGTCTGAAGAGTCTGAAGAGTCTGAAGAAGAGTCTGAAGAGTCTGAAGAAGAGTCTGAAGAGTCTGAAGAAGAGTCTGAAGAGTCTGAAGAGTCTGAAGAAGAGTCTGAAGAAGAGTGTGAAGAGTGTGAAGAGTCTGAAGAAGAGTCTGAAGAGTCTGAAGAGTCTGAAGAGTCTGAAGAGTCAGAAGAGTCTGAAGAGTCTGAAGAGTGTGAAGAGTGTGAAGAGTGTGAAGAGTGTGAAGAGTCTGAAGAGTCTGAAGAGTCTGAAGAGTCTGAAGGGTCTGAAGGGTCTGAAGGGTCTGAAGAGTCTGAAGGGTCTGAAGGGTCTGAAGGGTCTGAAGAGTCTGAAGAGTCAGAAGAGTCTGAAGAGTGTGAAGAGTGTGAAGAGTCTGAAGAGTCTGAAGAGTCTGAAGAGTCTGAAGAGTCTGAAGAGTCTGAAGAGTGTGAAGAGTGTGAAGAGTCTGAAGAGTTTGAAGAGTCTGAAGAGTCTGAAGAAGAGTCTGAAGAGTCTGAAGAGTCTGAAGAAGAGTCTGAAGAGTCTGAAGAGTCTGAAGAGTCTGAAGAGTGTGAAGAGTCTGAAGAGTCTGAAGAGTCTGAAGAGTCTGAAGAGTCTGAAGAAGAGTCTGAAGAGTGTGAAGAGTCTGAAGAGTCTGAAGAGTCTGAAGAGTCTGAAGAAGAGTCTGAAGAGTCTGAAGAGTCTGAAGAAGAGTCTGAAGAGTCTGAAGAGTCTGAAAGAGTCAGAAGAGTCTGAAGATTCTGAAGAGTCTGAAGAGTCTGAAGAGTCTGAAGAGTCTGAAGAAGAGTCTGAAGAGTCTGAAGAGTCTGAAGAGTCTGAAGAGTCTGAAGAGTCTGAAGAAGAGTCTGAAGAGTCTGAAGAGTCTGAAGAGTCTGAAGAGTCTGAAGAGTCTGAAGAAGAGTCTGAAGAGTCTGAAGAGTTTGAAGAGTCTGAAGAGTCTGAAGAGTCTGAAGAGTCTGAAGAAGAGTCTGAAGAGTCTGAAGAAGAGTCTGAAGAGTCTGAAGAGTTTGAAGAGTCTGAAGAGTCTGAAGAAGAGTCTGAAGAGTCTGAAGAGTCTGAAGAGTCTGAAGAGTCTGAAGATTCTGAAGAAGAGTCTGAAGAGTCTGAAGAGTTTGAAGAGTCTGAAGAGTCTGAAGAGTCTGAAGAAGAGTCTGAAAGAGTCTGAAGAGTCTGATGAAGAGTCTGAAGAGTCTGAAGAGTCTGAAGAGTCTGAAGAGTCTGAAGAAGAGTCTGAAGAGTCTGAAGAGTTTGAAGAGTCTGAAGAGTCTGAAGAGTCTGAAGAGTCTGAAGAGTCTGAAGAGTCTGAAGAAGAGTCTGAAGAGTCTGAAGAGTCTGAAGAGTCTGAAGAGTCTGAAGAAGAGTCTGAAGAGTCTGAAGAGTTTGAAGAGTCTGAAGAGTCTGAAGAGTCTGAAGAAGAGTCTGAAGAGTCTGAAGAGTTTGAAGAGTCTGAAGAGTCTGAACAAGTCTGAAGAAGAGTCTGAAGAGTCTGAAGAGTCTGAAGAGTCTGAAGAGTCTGAAGAGTCTGAAGAGTCTGAAGAAGAGTCTGAAGAGTCTGAAGAGTCTGAAAGAGTCTGAAAGAGTCTGAAAGAGTTTGAAGAGTCTGAAGAGTCTGAAAGAGTCTGAAGAGTCTGAAGAGTCTGAAGAGTCTGAAGAGTCTGAAGAGTCTGAAAGAGTCTGAAGAAGAGTCTGAAGAAGAGTCTGAAGAGTCTGAAGATTCTGAAGAGTCTGAAGAATATGAAGAGTATGAAGATGAGTCTGAAGAGTCTGAAGAGTCTGAAGAAGAGTCTGAAGAAGAGTCTGAAGAGTCTGAAGAAGAGTCTGAAGAGTCTGAAGAGTCTGAAGAGTCTGAAGAGTCTGAAGAGTATGAAGAGTCTGAAGAGTCTGAAGAGTAGTAAGAGTCTGAAGAGTCTGAAGAAGAGTCTGAAGAGTCTGAAGAGTCTGAAGAGTCTGAAGAGTCTGAAGAAGAGTCTGAAGAGTCTGAAGAGTCTGAAAGAGTCTGAAGAGTCTGAAGAGTCTGAAGAGTCTGAAGAAGAGTCTGAAGAGTCTGAAGAGTCTGAAGAGTCTGAAGAGTCTGAAGAGTCTGAAGAAGAGTCTGAAGAGTCTGAAGAGTTTGAAGAGTCTGAAGAGTCTGAAGAGTCTGAAGAAGAGTCTGAAGAGTCTGAAGAGTCTGAAGAGTCTGAAGAGTCTGAAGAGTCTGAAGAGTCTGAAGAGTCTGAAGAGTCTGAAGAGTCTGAAGAGTCTGAAGAAGAGTCTGAAGAGTCTGAAGAGTCTGAAGAAGAGTCTGAAGAGTCTGAAGAGTCTGAAGAGTCTGAAGAGTCTGAAGAAGAGTCTGAAGAGTCTGAAGAGTCTGAAGAGTCTGAAGAGTCTGAAGAGAGTCTGAAGAAGAGTCTGAGAAGAGTCTGAAGAGTCTGAAGAGTCTGAAGAGTCTGAAGAGTCTGAAGAAGAGTCTGAAGAGTCTGAAGAGTTTGAAGAGTCTGAAGAGTCTGAAGAGTCTGAAGAAGAGTCTGAAGAGTCTGAAGAGTCTGAAGAGTCTGAAGAAGAGTCTGAAGAGTCTGAAGAGTCTGAAGAGTCTGAAGAGTCTGAAGAAGAGTCTGAAGAGTCTGAAGAAGAGTCTGAAGAGTCTGAAGAGTCTGAAGAGTCTGAAAGAGTCTGAAGAGTCTGAAGAGTCTGAAGAGTCTGAAGAGTCTGAAGAAGAGTCTGAAGAAGAGTCTGAAGAGTCTGAAGAGTCTGAAGAGTCTGAAGAGTCTGAAGAAGAGTCTGAAGAAGAGTCTGAAGAGTCTGAAGAGTCTGAAGAGGGTGAAGAGTCTGAAGAGTCTGAAGAGTCTGAAGAGTCTGAAGAGTCTGAAGAAGAGTCTGAAGAAGAGTCTGAAGAGTCTGAAGAAGAGTCTGAAGAGTGTGAAGAGTCTGAAGAGTCTGAAGAGTCTGAAGAGTCTGAAGAGAAGAGTCTGAAGAGTCTGAAGAAGAGTCTGAAGAAGAGTCTGAAGAGTCTGAAGAGTCTGAAGAGTCTGAAGAGTGTGAAGAAGAGTCTGAAGAAGAGTCTGAAGAGTCTGAAGAGTCTGAAGAGTCTGAAGAGTCTGAAGAAGAGTCTGAAGAGTCTGAAGAGTCTGAAGAAGAGTCTGAAGAAGAGTCTGAAGAGTCTGAAGAAGAGTCTGAAGAGTCTGAAGAGTCTGAAGAGTCTGAAGAAGAGTCTGAAGAAGAGTCTGAAGAGTCTGAAGAAGAGTCTGAAGAGTCTGAAGAAGAGTCTGAAGAAGAGTCTGAAGAGTCTGAAGAGTCTGAAGAGTCTGAAGAGTGTGAAGAAGAGTCTGAAGAAGAGTCTGAAGAGTCTGAAGAGTCTGAAGAGTGTGAAGAGTGTGAAGAGTCTGAAGAGTCTGAAGAGTGTGAAGAGTGTGAAGAGTCTGAAGAGTCTGAAGAGTCTGAAGAGTCAGAAGAAGAGAGAGTCTGAAGAAGAGTCTGAAGAAGAGTCTGAAGAGTCTGAAGAAGAGTCTGAAGAGTCTGAAGAGTCTGAAGAGTCTGAAGAGTCTGAAGAGTGTGAAGAGTCTGAAGAGTCTGAAGAAGAGTCTGAAGAGTGTGAAGAGTCTGAAGAGTCTGAAGAGTCTGAAGAGTGTGAAGAGTCTGAAGAGTCTGAAGAGTCTGAAGAGTCTGAAGAGTCTGAAGAGTCTGAAGAGTCAGAAGAGTCTGAAGAGTCTGAAGAGTGTGAAGAGTGTGAAGAGTGTGAAGAGTCTGAAGAGTCTGAAGAGTCTGAAGAGTCTGAAGAGTCTGAAGAGTCTGAAGAGTGTGAAGAGTCTGAAGAAGAGTGTGAAGAGTGTGAAGAGTCTGAAGAGTCTGAAGAGTCTGAAGAGTCTGAAGAGTCTGAAGAGTCTGAAGAGTCTGAAGGGTCTGAAGAGTCTGAAGAGTCAGAAGAGTGTGAAGAGTGTGAAGAGTCTGAAGAGTCTGAAGAGTCTGAAGAGTCTGAAGAGTCTGAAGAGTCTGAAGAGTCTGAAGAGTCTGAAGAGTCTGAAGAGTCTGAAGAGTCTGAAGAGTCTGAAGAGTGTGAAGAGTCTGAAGAGTCTGAAGAGTCTGAAGAGTCTGAAGACTGTGAAGAGTCTGAAGAAGAGTCTGAAGAGTCTGAAGAGTCTGTAGAGTCTGAAGAGTGTGAAGAGTCTGAAGAGTCTGAAGAGTCTGAAGAGTCTGAAGAGTCTGAAGAGTCTGAAGAGTCTGAAGAGTCTGAAGAGTCTGAAGAGTCTGAAGAGTGTGAAGAGTGTGAAGAGTCTGAAGAGTCTGAAGAGTGTGAAGAGTGTGAAGAGTCTGAAGAAGAGTCTGAAGAGTCTGAAGAGTCTGAAGAGTGTGAAGAGTGTGAAGAGTGTGAAGAGTCTGAAGAGTCTGAAGAGTCTGAAGAAGAGTCTGAAGAGTGTGAAGAGTCTGAAGAGTCTGAAGAAGAGTCTGAAGAGTCTGAAGAGTCTGAAGAGTCTGAAGAGTCTGAAGAAGAGTCTGAAGAAGAGTCTGAAGAGTCTGAAGAGTCTGAAGAGTCTGAAGAAGAGTCTGAAGAGTCTGAAGAGTCTGAAGAAGAGTCTGAAGAGTCTGAAGAGTCTGAAGAGTCTGAAGAGTCTGAAGAGTCTGAAGAGTCTGAAGAGTCTGAAGAGTCTGAAGAGTCTGAAGAGTCTGAAGAGTCTGAAGAAGAGTCTGAAGAGTCTGAAGAGTCTGAAGAAGAGTCTGAAGAGTCTGAAGAAGAGTCTGAAGAGTCTGAAGAGTCTGAAGAGTCTGAAGAGTCTGAAGAGTCTGAAGAGTCTGAAGAGTCTGAAGAAGAGTCTGAAGAGTCTGAAGAGTCTGAAGAGTCTGAAGAGTCTGAAGAGTCTGAAGAGTCTGAAGAAGAGTCTGAAGAGTCTGAAGAGTCTGAAGAGTCTGAAGAGTCTGAAGAGTCTGAAGAAGAGTCTGAAGAGTCTGAAGAAGAGTCTGAAGAGTTTGAAGAAGAGTCTGAAGAGTCTGAAGAGTCTGAAGAAGAGTCTGAAGAGTCTGAAGAGTCTGAAGAGTCTGAAGAGTCTGAAGAAGAGTCTGAAGAGTCTGAAGAGTCTGAAGAGTCTGAAGAGTCTGAAGAGTCTGAAGAGTCTGAAGAGTCTGAAGAGTCTGAAGAAGAGTCTGAAGAGTCTGAAGAGTCTGAAGAGTCTGAAGAGTCTGAAGAGTCTGAAGAGTCTGAAGAGTCTGAAGAGTCTGAAGAGTCTGAAGAGTCTGAAGAGTCTGAAGAGTCTGAAGAAGAGTCTGAAGAGTCTGAAGAGTCTGAAGAAGAGTCTGAAGAGTCTGAAGAGTCTGAAGAGTCTGAAGAGTCTGAAGAGTCTGAAGAGTCTGAAGAAGAGTCTGAAGAGTCTGAAGAGTCTGAAGAGTCTGAAGAGTCTGAAGAGTCTGAAGAGTCTGAAGAGTCTGAAGAGTCTGAAGAGTCTGAAGAGTCTGAAGAGTCTGAAGAGTCTGAAGAGTCTGAAGAGTCTGAAGAGTCTGAAGAGAAAGAGTCTGAAGAGTCTGAAGAGTCTGAAGAGTCTGAAGAGTCTGAAGAGTCTGAAGAGTCTGAAGAGTCTGAAGAGTCTGAAGAGTCTGAAGAGTCTGAAGAAGAGTCTGAAGAGTCTGAAGAGTCTGAAGAGTCTGAAGAGTCTGAAGAGTCTGAAGAAGAGTCTGAAGAGTCTGAAGAGTCTGAAGAGTCTGAAGAGTCTGAAGAGTCTGAAGAGTCTGAAGAAGAGTCTGAAGAGTCTGAAGAGTCTGAAGAGTCTGAAGAGTCTGAAGAGTCTGAAGAGTCTGAAGAAGAGTCTGAAGAGTCTGAAGAGTCTGAAGAGTCTGAAGAGTCTGAAGAGTCTGAAGAGTCTGAAGAGTCTGAAGAGTCTGAAGAGTCTGAAGAGTCTGAAGAAGAGTCTGAAGAGTCTGAAGAGTCTGAAGAGTCTGAAGAGTCTGAAGAGTCTGAAGAGTCTGAAGAGTCTGAAGAGTCTGAAGAGAGTCTGAAGAGTCTGAAGAGTCTGAAGAGTCTGAAGAGTCTGAAGAGTCTGAAGAGTCTGAAGAGTCTGAAGAGTCTGAAGAGTCTGAAGAGTCTGAAGAGTCTGAAGAGTCTGAAGAGTCTGAAGAGTCTGAAGAGTCTGAAGAAGAGTCTGAAGAGTCTGAAGAGTCTGAAGAGTCTGAAGAGTCTGAAGAGTCTGAAGAGTCTGAAGAGTCTGAAGAGTCTGAAGAGTCTGAAGAGTCTGAAGAGTCTGAAGAGTCTGATGAAGAGTCTGAAGAGTCTGAAGAGTCTGAAGAGTCTGAAGAGTCTGAAGAGTCTGAAGAGTCTGAAGAGTCTGAAGAGAAGAGTCTGAAGAGTCTGAAGAGTCTGAAGAGTCTGAAGAGTCTGAAGAGTCTGAAGAGTCTGAAGAGTCTGAAGAGTCTGAAGAGTCTGAAGAGTCTGAAGAGTCTGAAGAGTCTGAAGAGTCTGAAGAGTCTGAAGAGTCTGAAGAGTCTGAAGAGTCTGAAGAGTCTGAAGAGTCTGAAGAAGAGTCTGAAGAGTCTGAAGAGTCTGAAGAAGAGTCTGAAGAGTCTGAAGAGTCTGAAGAAGAGTCTGAAGAGTCTGAAGAGTCTGAAGAAGAGTCTGAAGAGTCTGAAGAGTCTGAAGAGTCTGAAGAGTCTGAAGAGTCTGAAGAGTCTGAAGAAGAGTCTGAAGAGTCTGAAGAGTCTGAAGAGTCTGAAGAGTCTGAAGAGTCTGAAGAGTCTGAAGAGTCTGAAGAGTCTGAAGAGTCTGAAGAAGAGTCTGAAGAGTCTGAAGAAGAGTCTGAAGAAGAGTCTGAAGAGTCTGAAGAGTCTGAAGAGTCTGAAGAGTCTGAAGAAGAGTCTGAAGAGTCTGAAGAGTCTGAAGAAGAGTCTGAAGAGTCTGAAGAGTCTGAAGAGTCTGAAGAGTCTGAAGAGTCTGAAGAGTCTGAAGAAGAGTCTGAAGAGTCTGAAGAGTCTGAAGAGTCTGAAGAGTCTGAAGAGTCTGAAGAGTCTGAAGAGTCTGAAGAGTCTGAAGAAGAGTCTGAAGAAGAGTCTGAAGAGTCTGAAGAGTCTGAAGAGTCTGAAGAGTCTGAAGAGTCTGAAGAGTCTGAAGAGTCTGAAGAGTCTGAAGAAGAGTCTGAAGAGTCTGAAGAGTCTGAAGAGTCTGAAGAGTCTGAAGAGTCTGAAGAGTCTGAAGAGTCTGAAGAGTCTGAAGAAAGAGTCTGAAGAAGAGTCTGAAGAGTCTGAAGAGTCTGAAGAGTCTGAAGAGTCTGAAGAGTCTGAAGAGTCTGAAGAGTCTGAAGATTCTGATGAGTCTGAAGAGTCTGAAGAGTCTGAAGAGTCTGAAGAGTCTGAAGAGTCTGAAGAGTCTGAAGAGTCTGAAGAGTCTGAAGAGTCTGAAGAGTCTGAAGAGTCTGAAGAGTCTGAAGAGTCTGAAGAGTCTGAAGAGTCTGAAGAAGAGTCTGAAGAGTCTGAAGAGTCTGAAGAGTCTGAAGAGTCTGAAGAAGAGTCTGAAGAGTCTGAAGAGTCTGAAGAGTCTGAAGAGTCTGAAGAGTCTGAAGAAGAGTCTGAAGAGTCTGAAGAGTCTGAAGAGTCTGAAGAGTCTGAAGAGTCTGAAGAAGAGTCTGAAGAGTCTGAAGAGTCTGAAGAGTCTGAAGAGTCTGAAGAAGAGTCTGAAGAGTCTGAAGAGTCTGAAGAGTCTGAAGAGTCTGAAGAGTCTGAAGAGTCTGAAGAGTCTGAAGAGTCTGAAGAGTCTGAAGAGTCTGAAGAAAGAGTCTGAAGAGTCTGAAGAGTCTGAAGAGTCTGAAGAGTCTGAAGAGTCTGAAGAGTCTGAAGAGTCTGAAGAGTCTGAAGAGTCTGAAGAAGAGTCTGAAGAGTCTGAAGAGTCTGAAGAGTCTGAAGAAGAGTCTGAAGAGTCTGAAGAGTCTGAAGAGTCTGAAGAGTCTGAAGAGTCTGAAGAGTCTGAAGAGTCTGAAGAGTCTGAAGAGTCTGAAGAGTCTGAAGAGTCTGAAGAGTCTGAAGAGTCTGAAGAGTCTGAAGAGTCTGAAGAGTCTGAAGAGTCTGAAGAGTCTGAAGAGTCTGAAGAGTCTGAAGAGTCTGAAGAGTCTGAAGAGTTTGAAGAGTCTGAAGAGTCTGAAGAGTCTGAAGAGTCTGAAGAGTGTGAAGAGTCTGAAGAGTCTGAAGAGTCTGAAGAAGAGTCTGAAGAGTCTGAAGAGTCTGAAGAGTCTGAAGAGAAGAGTCTGAAGAGTGTGAAGAGTCTGAAGAGTCTGAAGAGAAGAGTCTGAAGAGTCTGAAGAGTCTGAAGAGTTTGAAGAGTCTGAAGAGTCTGAAGGGTCTGAAGAGTCTGAAGAGTCTGAAGAGTCTGAAGAAGAGTGTGAAGAGTGTGAAGAGTCTGAAGAGTCTGAAGAGTCTGAAGAGTCTGAAGAGTCTGAAGAAGAGTCTGAAGAGTCTGAAGAGTCTGAAGAGTCTGAAGAAGAGTCTGAAGAGTCTGAAGAGTCTGAAGAAGAGTCTGAAGAGTCTGAAGAAGAGTCTGAAGAGTCTGAAGAGTCTGAAGAGTCTGAAGAGTCAGAAGAGTCAGAAGAGTCTGAAGAGTCAGAAGAGTCTGAAGAAGAGTCTGAAGAGTCTGAAGAGTCTGAAGAGTCTGAAGAGTCTGAAGAAGAGTCTGAAGAGTCTGAAGAGTCTGAAGAGTTTGAAGAGTCTGAAGAGTCTGAAGAGTCTGAAGAAGAGTCTGAAGAGTCTGAAGAGTCTGAAGAGTCTGAAGAAGAGTTTGAAGAGTCTGAAGAGTCTGAAGAGTCTGAAGAGTCTGAAGAGTCTGAAGAGTCTGAAGAAGAGTTTGAAGAGTCTGAAGAGTCTGAAGAGTCTGAAGAGTCTGAAGAGTCTGAAGAAGAGTCTGAAGAGTCTGAAGAGTCTGAAGAGTCTGAAGAGTTTGAAGAAGAGTTTGAAGAGTCTGAAGAGTCTGAAGAGTCTGAAGAGTCTGAAGAGTCTGAAGAGTCTGAAGAAGAGTTTGAAGAGTCTGAAGAGTCTGAAGAAGAGTTTGAAGAGTCTGAAGAGTCTGAAGAGTCTGAAGAGTCTGAAGAGTCTGAAGAGTCTGAAGAGTCTGAAGAGTCTGAAGAGTCTGAAGAAGAGTTTGAAGAGTCTGAAGAGTCTGAAGAGTCTGAAGAGTCTGAAGAGTCTGAAGAAGAGTTTGAAGAGTCTGAAGAGTCTGAAGAGTCTGAAGAGTCTGAAGAGTCTGAAGAAGAGTTTGAAGAGTCTGAAGAGTCTGAAGAGTCTGAAGAGTCTGAAGAGTCTGAAGAAGAGTTTGAAGAGTTTGAAGAGTCTGAAGAAGAGTCTGAAGAGTCTGAAGAGTCTGAAGAGTCTGAAGAGTTTGAAGAGTCTGAAGAGTCTGAAGAGTCTGAAGAGTCTGAAGAGTCTGAAGAGTCTGAAGAGTCTGAAGAAAGAGTTTGAAGAGTCTGAAGAGTCTGAAGAGTCTGAAGAGTCTGAAGAGTCTGAAGAAGAGTTTGAAGAGTCTGAAGAGTCTGAAGAGTCTGAAGAGTCTGAAGAGTCTGAAGAGTCTGAAGAAGAGTCTGAAGAGTCTGAAGAGTCTGAAGAGTCTGAAGAAGAGTCTGAAGAGTCTGAAGAGTCTGAAGAGTCTGAAGAGTCTGAAGAGTCTGAAGAAGAGTCTGAAGAGTCTGAAGAGTCTGAAGAGTCTGAAGAGTCTGAAGAGTCTGAAGAAGAGTTTGAAGAGTCTGAAGAGTCTGAAGAGTCTGAAGAGTCTGAAGAGTCTGAAGAGTCTGAAGAGTTTGAAGAGTCTGAAGAGTCTGAAGAGTCTGAAGAGTCTGAAGAGTCTGAAGAAGAGTTTGAAGAGTCTGAAGAGTCTGAAGAGTCTGAAGAGTCTGAAGAAGAGTTTGAAGAGTCTGAAGAGTCTGAAGAGTCTGAAGAGTCTGAAGAGTCTGAAGAGTCTGAAGAGTCTGAAGAGTCTGAAGAGTCTGAAGAGTCTGAAGAAGAGTTTGAAGAGTCTGAAGAGTCTGAAGAGTCTGAAGAGTCTGAAGAGTCTGAAGAAGAGTCTGAAGAGTCTGAAGAGTCTGAAGAGTCTGAAGAGTCTGAGAAGAGTCTGAAAGAGTTTGAAGAGTCTGAAGAGTCTGAAGAGTCTGAAGAGTCTGAAAGAGTCTGAAGAGTCTGAAGAATAGTTTGAAGAGTATGAAGATTTTGAAGAGTCTGAAGAGTCTGAAGAGTATGAAGAGTTTGAAGAGTCTGAAGAGTCTGAAGAGTTTGAAGAGTCTGAAGAGTCTGAAGAGTCTGAAGAGTTTGAAGAAGAGTTTGAAGAGTCTGAAGAGTCTGAAGAGTCTGAAGAGTCTGAAGAGTCTGAAGAAGAGTCTGAAGAGTCTGAAGAGTCTGAAGAGTCTGAAGAGTCTGAAGAGTCTGAAGAAGAGTCTGAAGAGTCTGAAGAGTCTGAAGAGTCTGAAGAGTCTGAAGAGTCTGAAGAGTCTGAAGAGTCTGAAGAGTCTGAAGAGTCTGAAGAAGAGTTTGAAGAGTCTGAAGAGTCTGAAGAGTCTGAAGAAGAGTCTGAAGAGTGTGAAGAGTCTGAAGAGTGTGAAGAGTCTGAAGAGTCTGAAGAGAAGAGTGTGAAGAGTGTGAAGAGTGTGAAGAGTGTGAAGAGTCTGAAGAGTCTGAAGAGTCTGAAGAGTCTGAAGAGTCTGAAGAGTCTGAAGAGTCTGAAGAGTCTGAAGAGTCTGAAGAGTGTGAAGAGTCTGAAGAGTGTGAAGAGTCTGAAGAGTCTGAAGAGTCTGAAGAGTGTGAAGAGTCTGAAGAGTGTGAAGAGTCTGAAGAGTCTGAAGAGTGTGAAGAGTCTGAAGAGTGTGAAGAGTCTGAAGAGTCTGAAGAGTCTGAAGAGTGTGAAGAGTCTGAAGAGTCTGAAGAGTCAGAAGAGTCTGAAGCTCCGAGCGCTTCACTTCACTCAGGCCTGACACGCCTCTCACCGGCCTGTGGCGCTTGGGCCTGAAAATTTGTACATTTTAACAACTTTTATTTAAAAATGTGTCTGAAATCTGTCGATTCATTATTTTCACTTTGACATTTTAAATGTTCCTTCTGTTAACTGCATTATTAACTGTAGCAATAACAGTAATAATAACAGTAATAACAGTTTTATTATAAACCTCGATGTAGTTTTAGACTTTGATCGTTTGTGTTTGAAGAACAAACTCACTGTGAATGTTTGAATAAAATGTCCAGGTCCAACCTCAGAACAGAAGATCAAACCTGTTTGTTCTGTTGTTGTTTGTTCTGTTGTTGTTTGTTCTGTTGTTGTTTGTTCTGTTGTTGTTTGTTCTGTTGTTGTTTGTTCTGTTGTTGTTTGTTCTGTTGTTGTTTGTTCTGTTGTTTGTTCTGTTGTTTGTTCTGCTGTTTGTTCTGTTGTTGTTTGTTCTGTTGTTGTTTGTTCTGTTGTTTGTTCTGTTGTTGTTTGTTCTGTTGTTGTTTGTTCTGTTGTTGTTTGTTCTGTTGTTTGTTCTGTTGTTGTTTGTTCTGTTGTTGTTTGTTCTGCTGTTGTTGTTTGTTCTGTTGTTGTTTGTTCTGTTGTTGTTTGTTCTGTTGTTTGTTCTGTTGTTTGTTCTGTTGTTGTTTGTTCTGTTGTTTGTTCTGTTGTTGTTTGTTCTGTTGTTTGTTCTGTTGTTGTTTGTTCTGTTGTTTGTTCTGTTGTTGTTTGTTCTGTTGTTTGTTCTGTTGTTGTTTGTTCTGTTGTTGTTTGTTCTGTTGTTTGTTCTGTTGTTGTTTGTTCTGTTGTTTGTTCTGTTGTTGTTTGTTCTGTTGTTGTTTGTTCTGTTGTTGTTTGTTCTGTTGTTTGTTCTGTTGTTGTTTGTTCTGTTGTTGTTTGTTCTGTTGTTGTTTGTTCTGTTGTTGTTTGTTCTGTTGTTTGTTCTGTTGTTGTTTGTTCTGTTGTTGTTCCTTCACAGGTTCTTCTACATTTTCACTTGTGTTTCCTCTTCGTCCTGGATCAGCGTCACTTCTGCTTTTTCTGCGTCAAATGTAGAAAATCTCAAATTCACTGTTTTTTATCTGAACGAGGATCGATGGATCGACAGAATCACGTGTCAATCATTCCATCCATAACATTAACACTGGTTTGTGTTGTTTCTGGAGCTGAACGTCGCACTGTGGCCCTGACCTCACGTGCTCTTTAACAAACTGTAAACCCACGAGTGCAAGGCTGTGGCAGGTGCGCCCCTGTGTGTGGCAGGTGCGCCCCTGTGTGTGTCAGGTGCGCCCCTGTGTGTGGCAGGTGCGCCCCTGTGTGTGTCAGGTGCGCCCCTGTGTGTGTCAGGTGCGCCCCTGTGTGTCAGGTGCGCCCTGTGTGTGTCAGGTGCGCCCCTGTGTGTCAGGTGCGCCCCTGTGTGTGGCAGGTGCGCCCCTGTGTGTGGCAGGTGCGCCCCTGTGTGTGTCAGGTGCGCCCCTGTGTGTCAGGTGCGCCCCTGTGTGTGTCAGGTGCGCCCCTGTGTGTGTCAGGTGCGCCCCTGTGTGTGTCAGGTGCGCCCCTGTGTGTGTCAGGTGCGCCCCTGTGTGTGTCAGGTGCGCCCCTGTGTGTGTCAGGTGCGCCCCTGTGTGTGGCAGGTGCGCCCCTGTGTGTGGCAGGTGCGCCCCTGTGTGTGGCAGGTGCGCCCATGTGTGTGTCAGGTGCGCCTGTGTGTGTCAGGTGCGCCCCTGTGTGTCAGGTGCGCCCCTGTGTGTGTCAGGTGCGCCCTCAGGTCAGGTGCGCCTGTGTGTGTCAGGTGCGCCCCTGTGTGTGTCAGGTGCGCCCTGTGTGTGGCAGGTGCGCCCCTGTGTGTGGCAGGTGCGCCCCTGTGTGTGGCAGGTGCGCCCCTGTGTGTGTCAGGTGCGCCCCTGTGTGTGGCAGGTGCGCCCCTGTGTGAGAAAATGTTACAAAAACGACATCGACTTCAATAAATGAAAGATTCAAACGTTTTATTTTAAGCTTCAGTATTTTCTTTTCTGTGGAACTTATTTTTCTGCAAAAAGAAGAAGATTTGAGCGACAGAATCAACAAAACGACGATGAATAAATGTGTTTGACGTAAATGCAGAGTTTTCTTGGTTCTTTTGGTTCTGTTTCTTCACTTTTCTATTTTACAAATGAATAAATAAAGCACTTTAACGTTTATCGGGTCAGTGCGCCCTCTGCTGCTCAGGAGGGTCAGTGCGCCCTCTGCTGCTCAGGGGGGTCAGTGCGCCCTCTGCTGCTCAGGGGGGTCAGTGCGCCCTCTGCTGCTCACGACCCGACACCGGCAGAAGAGTCAAAAACCAAAGAAAAACACATTAAAGTCAAAGCCGGAGTAAATAATCCTGATTCTGGGACCAGTTTGTGACAAAGTGACGGTCCAGACGCTAAAAATATAAAAAATATTCATCGCTAAAAACAAAAAAACAAAAAAAGGTTCGGCTAAAACCAGGTTTGACTTTTGCCTCCGACAAACGGCTCAAAACGGCTCCTACAGGAAAATCCAGCGCTCACAGCAAGACCGGGTCTGGACCGGGTCTGGACCGGGTCTGGACCGGGTCAGGACCGGGTCAGGACCGGGTCTGGACCGGGTCTGGACCATAGACCGTACATATCGATGGACTGTGGGAATGTGACATCACTCACAGAGTTTGGCTCCAGCTAAATGAAGCCAATCGCAGCTAGCAGCTGTAGCGGCTAAAGTGGAGCTAGCAGCTGTAGCGGCTAAAGTGGAGCTAGCAGCTGTAGCGGCTAAAGTGGAGCTAGCAGCTGTAGGGGCTAAAGTGGAGCTAGCAGCTGTAGGGGCTAAAGTGGAGCTAGCAGCTGTAGCGGCTAAAGTGGAGCTAGCAGCTGTAGGGGCTAAAGTGGAGCTAGCAGCTGTAGGGGCTAAAGTGGAGCTAGCAGCTGTAGCGGCTAAAGTGGAGCTAGCAGCTGTAGCGGCTAAAGTGGAGCTAGCAGTTGTAGCGGCTAAAGTGGAGCTAGCAGCTGTAGTGGCTAAAGTGGAGCTAGCAGTTGTAGCGGCTAAAGTGGAGCTAGCAGTTGTAGCGGCTAAAGTGGAGCTAGCAGTTGTAGCGGCTAAAGTGGAGCTAGCAGTTGTAGCGGCTAAAGTGGAGCTAGCAGTTGTAGCGGCTAAAGTGGAGCTAGCAGTTGTAGCGGCTAAAGTGGAGCTAGCAGTCAGCAGTGGCGGCAAAGTGGAGCTAGCAGCCAGCGGCTAAAGTGGAGCTAGCAGCAGTCAGCGGCCAAAGTGGAGCTAGCAGCTGTAGCGGCTTAAGTGGAGCTAGCAGCTGTAGCGGCTAAAGTGGAGCTAGCAGCTGTAGCGGCTAAAGTGGAGCTAGCAGCTGTAGCGGCTAAAGTGGAGCTAGCAGCTGTAGGGGCTAAAGTGGAGCTAGCAGTTGTAGCCGCTAAAGTGGAGCTAGCAGCTGTAGGGGCTAAAGTGGAGCTAGCAGCCAGTGGGCTAAAGTGGAGCTCAGCAGCTGTAGGGGCTAAAGTGGAGCTAGCAGCTGTAGCGGCAATAGTGGAGCTAGCAGCTGTAGCGGCTAAAGTGGAGCTAGCAGTGGCTAAAGTGGAGCTAGCAGTAGTGGCTAAAGTTGAGCTAGCAGTTGTAGCAGCTAAAGTGGAGCTAGCAGTTGTAGCAGCTAAAATGGAGCTAGCAGTTGTAGCGGCTAAAGTGGAGCTAGCAGTTGTAGCGGCTAAAGTGGAGCTAGCAGCTGTAGCGGCTAAAGTGGAGCTAGCAGCTGTAGCGGCTAAAGTGGAGCTAGCAGTTGTAGCGGCAAAAGTGGAGCTAGCAGTTGTAGCGGCTAAAGTGGAGCTAGCAGCTGTAGTGGCTAAAGTAGAGCTAGCAGTTGTAGCGGCTAAAGTTGAGCTAGCAGTTGTAGCGGCTAAAGTGGAGCTAGCAGTTGTAGCGGCTAAAGTGGAGCTAGCAGCTGTAGGGGCTAAAGTGGAGCTAGCAGTTGTAGCGGCTAAAGTTGAGCTAGCAGTTGTAGCGGCTAAAGTGGAGCTAGCAGTTGTAGCGGCTAAAGTGGAGCTAGCAGTTGTAGCGGCAAAAGTGGAGCTAGCAGCTGTAGCGGCTAAAGTGGAGCTAGCAGCTGTAGCGGCTAAAGTGGAGCTAGCAGTTGTAGCGGCAAAAGTGGAGCTAGCAGTTGTAGCAGCTAAAGCGGAGCTAGCAGCTGTATCGGCTAAAGTGGAGTGGCTAAAGGGCGGAGCCAGAGCAGACTCAGGGGCACTTCCTGTTTGGAGCGCGGGGGCGGGGCCAGGGATGTGTACAGTCTAAGGTCTGAACCAAGGGCCTAAAGACGGACTAAACCAGGACTAAACCAAGAGCCAAACCCCAGACTAAACCAGCGCCAAACCAGGACTGAACCCGGACTAAAACAAGGCCCTAAACCTGGATTTAGACCAGGACTAAACCGGGAGCCAAACCCAGACTAACGCAGGACTAAACGGGTCTGAACCCAGACCTAAACAAGGCCCTAAGCCTGGACTAGACCAGGACTAAACCAAGACTAAACGAAGGGCCTAAACCAGGACTAAACCAGGACTGAAGGGGGTCTAAACCAGGTCTAAACCAGGTCTAAACCAGGTCTAAACCAGGTCTACACGTCTGGTTCTCGTGGATCATGGAGTTCTTTTATTCTGGCCTTAATGATTGGATTAAATATTGCGTTTTTTGTTAGTTTCGTGGTGGAGAAGCCGCTCTAAAGACCTTTAGCTCTAACATTTGACGCTCTGGGGCCCCTGGAGCCTCTGGGGCCCCTGGAGCCTCTGGAGCCCCTGGAGCCTCTGGAGCCCCTGGAGCCCCTGGAGCCTCTGGAGCCTCTGGAGCCTCTGGGGCCTCTGGAGCCTCTGGAGCCTCTGGGGCACCTGGAGCCCCTGGGCCCCTGGAGCTCCTCTGGAGCCTCTGGAACCTCTGGAGCCTCTGGAGCCCCTGGAGCCTCTGGAGCCTCTGGAGCCTCTGGAGCCTCTGGAGCCTCTGGAGCCTCTGGAGCCTCTGGAGCCCCTGGAGCCCCTGGAGCCTCTGGAGCCTCTGGAGCCTCTGGAGCCTCTGGGGCCCCTGGAGCTCCTCTGGAGCCTCTGGAGCCCCTGGAGCTCCTGGAGCCTCTGGAGCCTCTGGAGCCCCTGGAGCCCCTGGAGCCTCTGGAGCCTCTGGAGCCTCTGGAGCCCCTGGAGCCTCTGGAGCCTCTGGAGCCTCTGGAGCCTCTGGAGCCTCTGGGGCCCCTGGAGCCTCTGGAGCCCCTGGAGCCCCTGGAGCCCCTGGAGCCTCTGGAGCCTCTGGAGCCTCTGGAGCCTCTGGAGCCTCTGGAGCCTCTGGAGCCTCTGGGGCCCCTGGAGCCTCTGGGCCCCTGGAGCTCCTCTGGAGCCCCTGGAGCCCCTGGAGCCTCTGGAGCCTCTGGAGCCCCTGGAGCCCCTGGAGCTCCTCTGGAGCCCCTGGAGCTCCTCTGGAGCCTCTGGAGCCTCTGGAGCCTCTGGAGCCTCTGGAACCTCTGGAGCCTCTGGAGCCTCTGGGGCCCCTGGAGCCTCTGGGCCCCTGGAGCTCCTCTGGAGCCTCTGGAGCCTCTGGAGCCTCTGGAGCCTCTGGGGCCCCTGGAGCCTCTGGGCCCCTGGAGCTCCTCTGGACGGCCTAACTATGAATGTGGCGTTAAAGTCCGTTTGCGAAGGCACGACCCTCAAAGACCAGGAGCAAGTGAGATGTTTGCACCAAAAAGAACCAGCAGTCTGTCCAAGTGTCCCCCGAGAGTCCAGACAGCGCCCGGCTCCCAGAACTGTCCAGGGAGTCCTGAGGGTTCTGAAGGTTCTGACGGGTCCAGGTCCAGTTCTCCTCAGAGTACATTCAGTGCACGAGTCAGAAACAGGCTTCATCCCAAAAATGCGGTGCGTTTTTTGCGTTTTTCGCCACGACCCGATCCACAGAAACACACGAGTTTTACCTCCTGAGCCCAAACGGACCGGCTCTCCACGGACTTCACCCGAACCCACCGAACCGAGAGGACAGCGTCGCTGAATAAATAAATAAATAAAGTTCTCAGCCTCAGTTTGAAGTCTGTGGAGTGAAGAGCGCCCGAGCCGTCCGGAGCGTGCGGCTCTGGTGGTTCTTCCTGTGGTTCTTCCTGCGGTTCTTCCTGCGGTTCTTGGGGTTCTTCCTGTGGTTATTGTGGTTCTTCCTGTGGTTCTGGTGGTTCTGGTGGTTCTTCCTGTGGTTCTTGTGGTTCTGGTGGTTTTTGTGGTGGTTCTTCCTGTGGTTCTTGTGGTTCTTGTGGTTCTTCCTGTGGTTCTTGTGGTTCTTCCTGTGGTTCTTCTTGTGGTTCTTCCTGTGGTTCTTGGGGTTCTTCCTGCGGTTCTTCCTGTGGTTCTTGTGGTTCTTTGGTGGTTCTTCCTGGGGTTCTTGTGGTTCTTCCTGCGGTTCTTGTGGTTCTTCCTGTGGTTCTTGTGGTTCTTCCTGTGGTTTTTGTGGTTCTTCCTGTGGTTTTTGTGGTTCTTGTTGATGTTGTTGTGGTTCTTCCTGCGGTTCTTGTGGTTCTTGTGGTTCTTCCTGTGGTTCTTGCGGTTCTTCCTGTGGTTTTTGTGGTTCTTCCTGCGGTTTTTGTGGTTCTTCCTGCGGTTCTTGTGGTTCTTCCTGCGGTTCTTGGGGTTCTTCCTGCAGTTCTTGGGGTTCTTCCTGTGGTTTTTGTGGTTCTTCCTGTGGTTTTTGTGGTTCTTCCTGGGGTTCTTGTGGTTCTTCCTGCGGTTCTTGTGGTTCTTGTGGTTCTTCCTGTGGTTCTTCCTGTGGTTCTTGCGGTTCTGGAGGTTCTTCCTGTGGTTCTGGTGGTTCTGGTGGTTCTTGTGGCGGTTCTTCTGGTTCTCGTGGCGGTTCTCGAGGCCCTGGAGCGGTTTATTGCTGGAGCCGGTGGTTGTTTGCAGCATTTGGACGTTTCTCCTGAGGCCGACGCAGCCCTTCGTTTGTGCAAAAACGCTCCTGGTTTTGTTCTTTTGTTGTGGAGTTATTGCTTTTCGAGAGGATGAAGAATGTTTGGTCGGAACGATGGAAAGGACAAACGCCTCTGGATTATTGCTTTCGTCGTCGGATTGGACTCGAGTTCTAAAGTGAAATGTGTGTTTATTGCTTCTATGGTCAAACGTTTGTGTTTTTGATAAATGAAGTTTACGTTTCTTGAAGAATATGATCTTTTAGGACGTTTTTTCTTGATAAAATGAATAATCTCAGCTCCATTTCGCCAGAATAAAGAGCCTCCATTGAAGAGGAACGGCTTTTGAGGATCGATATCGACAAAAATGTGACGTTTTTGGAGTTTCCACCTAAAAATATTCAACAGAAACGTGTTTTATTAACGTTTAAAAGTGCATAAATATTATTATTCTCTTTTTCTAAAGTCACTTTTGTTGATTTTTTTCTTTTATCAGCTTTTTTTGTTGCATTTTTCGCGATAAACTCAACATTAAAATGCAGCGTTTTTTCACTATTTTATCTACAGTTATTCTCTGCTCTAATCCTAACTTTATTTTTACGATTATCACGACCAAAATAACGTTAAATATTGCTATAAATATTGATCATTTTACATTTATGAACAGTTTTAACAAAGATCCAGAAGAAAACATGACTTTTTCTGCTCGCTCTGTTGGCGCGACGCGATTATCTTTAAATGTTTCCGTTTTTCCGTCAGAAACGCCTCGTGGTTTGGATTAAAACAGAAGCGCGCCGCCCGGGCCGACCACCAGGGGCAGCGCGTAAGGCAAACGGAGCGTGGCTTGTGCAGCGGAGACATCTTTAGGACCAGCTCGATAAAGGGAGTCTGCCGAGGATTCCTGAGTCAGACGTTAAACCGTCGAAGGAACGTGTGCTTTTCACTTTGGACTTTGACCGTCGCAAGAGTTTATTTGGAAAGACTGACGCAAAGTTCACGTTTTTGTCTTTTTTGTTCTATTTTCGATATTATTATTCTTGAAAAAAACGGTTCAATTTGGTGGATTTGCTCAAAGAAAGGCGGGATTATAGTTTTGTTGGACAGAAATAGTTTGGATTTGTGCGTTTTCGTGGTATTTCTTTGATCCGTTTTTGCAAATGAACTCTTCGTTTGTGTTTTTTTCTCAGTTTGTGTCGTTAAAAAGTGAAGAAACGTAAAGCTCTGACCTCTGACATCGTCATGAAAGTGGGCCATAGTTTGTGTTCACGTCGTACGATTCCGACACGACAGAGTCTGACGTGAACGCAAACCATCGCGACTCTGAATCGTGTTTTTGGTGGAATCGGAGGCAAAACTCGAGGTGTTTCTGGGTCGTTTGTGACTAAGGTCCATTTTCCTGATTTGTCTACGACGAACACGAAGAAGACGACGCGGCGTCCGGCTTGTGCTCGTCGTCCGTTTTGTGCTTCTCGCCGTTCGTTTCGCCGTTTGTTCCGACATCGTCCGGAGCGAGATCGTTCGCGGCGAGCGTCGAGAGGTGGTTCCCGCTCTCGTTGGCGTTCCCATTCCCGTTTACGTTCCTGTCCTCGTTGCCGGCCCGGGTCACGCTCTCGTTGGCGGCCTGGGTCACGCTCTCGTTGGCGGCCCGGGTCACGCTCTCGTCGGCGGCCCGGGTCACGCTCTCGTTGGCGGCCCGGGTCACGCTCTCGTCGGCGGCCTGGGTCACGCTCTCGTCGGCGGCCCGGGTCACGCTCTCGTTGGCGGCCCGGGTCACGCTCTCGTCGATGGCCCGGGTCCCGTCCTCGTTGGCGGCCCGGGTCACGCTCTCGTTGGCGACCCGGGTCACGCCGGCCCGGGTCACGCTCTCGTTGGCGGCCCGGGTCACGCTGTCGTACGAGGGCGGGGACGAGATGATCCCGGTGCTCAGCGTCTCGGAGCGCTCCATGGCGAAGAGGCCAACGGCGTAGTTCTCGCGCATCATCTCGGCGATAAGCCCCTCCTTCTCGGGCGCGTCATCGCCGCAGAAGAGGCCGAGCTCCGCCTCCGTCTGGCCGTGGGGCGTGGCTATCTGGCGGTAAAGGTAAGACGCCGCCTTCACCTGACGCCGCACCAGGTGTCTGCGATAACAGCGCTGGATCACCGTCGCCGACACCTGCCGGACCAGAAGAAGACCAGGGTTAGCCCAGTTTAGTCCAGGGTTAGCCCAGTTTAGACCAGTTTTAGGCCCATTTAGTCCAGTTTTAGTCTAGTTTTAGTCCAGTTTAGCTCAGTCTATCCCAGTTTTAGCCCAGTTTAGCCCAGTTTTAGGCCCGTTTAGTCCAGTTTAGTCCAGTTTAGCACAGTTTTAGGCCCGTTTAGCCCAGTTTAGCCCGTTTTAGTCCAGTTTAGTCCAGTTTATCCCAGTTTAGTGCAGTTTTAGTCCAGTTTAGTCCAGTTTAGCCCAGTTTAGTCCAGTTTTAGTCCAGTTTAGCCCAGTTTCAGCCCAGTTTAGCCCAGTTTTAGTCCAGTTTAGTCCAGTTTAGCCAAGTTTTAGTCCAGTTTAGTCCAGTTTTAGCCCAGTTTAGCCCAGTTTTAGCCCAGTTTAGTCCAGTTTTAGCCCAGTTTAGCCCAGTTTTAGCCCAGTTTAGCCCAGTTTTAGCCCAGTTTAGTCCAGTTTTAGCCCAGTTTTAGACCAGTTTTAGCCCAGTTTAGCCCAGTTTTAGTCCATTTTTAGTCCAGTTTAGTCCAGTTTAGTCCAGTTTAGCCCAGTTTTAGTCCAGTTTAGTCCAGTTTAGCCCAGTTTAGTGCAGTTTTAGTCCAGTTTAGTCCAGTTTTAGCCCAGTTTAGCCCAGTTTTAGCCCAGTTTAGTCCAGTTTTAGCCCAGTTTTAGACCAGTTTTAGCCCAGTTTTAGCCCAGTTTAGCCCAGTTTTAGCCCAGTTTAGTCCAGTTTTAGCCCAGTTTAGCCCAGTTTTAGCCCAGTTTAGCCCAGTTTTAGCCCAGTTTAGCCCAGTTTTAGCCCAGTTCTAGCCCAGTTTTAGTCCAGTTTAGTCCAGTTTAGCCCAGTTTTAGTCCAGTTTAGTCCAGTTTAGCCCAGTTTAGTGCAGTTTTAGTCCAGTTTAGTCCAGTTTTAGTCCAGTTTAGTCCAGTTTTAGTCCAGTTCTAGCCCAGTTGTAGCCCATTTTAGCCCAGTTAAGCCCATTTTAGCCCAGTTTTAGCCCAGTTTAGCCCAGACGCCTCACCTCCTCCTGCTTGCGGCGCAGCGTGGTGGTGATGGGCTCGTAGGAGATCTTGGAGGGGTTGGCCATCATGAACTTCTCCTCCATCTGCTGCTTGAGCGCGTCCATCTCGCCGGACTCGCCCAGGACCCGTTTGGTGAAGGCGAACAGGATGTCCAGGCAGTGGATCTTGTCTCCGCTCACCATCGGCAGGTCCATGGAGATCAGCTTGATCTTGTTGGGTTTGGCGATGCGCAGCGGCTCCGACAGCGAGTCGGCGAAGTCGGACAGCTTGGCGTACTCGATGAACTGCGTGGCCTCGGGGTCGAACTTCTCCCACACTTCGTAGAACATCTCGAAGTCGTCCTCGCTCAGCGGCTCCGTGCTCTCCTCCGTGGCCACGCTGAAGTTCTCCAGGATGATGGCGATGTACATGTTGACCACGATGAGGAAGGAGATGATGATGTAGGTGACGAAGAAGGTGATGCCCACCGACGGGTTCCCGCAGTTGCCCCGGACCGTGGTGCCGGTGTGGGGCAGGTCCGGGTTGCACTCCTGAGGCGAGTTGTTGAGGATCGGCCCGAGCAAACCGTCCCAACCTTCAACGATCAAAAATAAAAAGTAAAACAGTTAAAGGTGATATTTGAGCTCTAAACGCTAAACTCCGAGCTTCTGTTTGTCTTTCAAGGGTCAAATGTAAAGTGAAAGTAGTTTCTCGTTGTTGCTGCGCCTGTGCAGAGCTTCACTAGCTTGTATGCTAACTGCAGGGGGAGATAAAGGAAACTTCAACTCAACACAACAGTGAATTAACACTGAGCTAACACTGAGCTAACACAGAGCTAACACTGAGCCAACACTGAGCTAACACAGAGCTAACACTGGGCTAACACAGAGCTAACACTGAACTAACACTGAGCTAGCCGCTGTGCTAACACTGAGCCAACACTGAGCTAACACAGAGCTAACACTGGGCTAACACAGAGCTAACACTGAACTAACACTGAGCTAGCCGCTGTGCTAACACTGAGCTAACACTGAGCCAACACTGAGCTAACACTGAGCTAGCACTGAGCTAACACTGAGCTAGCCGCTGTGCTAACACTGAGCTAGCCGCTGTGCTTACACTGAGCTAATGCTGTGCTAACACTGTGCTAACACTGAGCTAGCTGCTGTGCTAACACTGAGCTAGCCAACACTGAGCTAACACTGAGCTAGCTACTGAGCTAACACTGAGCCAACACTGAGCTAGCTGCTGTGCTAACACTGAGCTAACACTGAACCAACACTGAGCTAGCTGCTGTGCTAACACTGAGCTAACACTGAACCAACACTGAGCTAGCCGCTATGCTAACACTGGACTAACACAGAGCTAACACTGAGCCAACACTGAGCTAACACTGAGCTAACACAGAGCTAACACTGAGCCAACACTGAGCTAACACTGAGCTAACACTGAGCTAGCTGCTGTGCTAACACTGAGCTGACACTGAGCCAATACTGAGCTAGCTGCTGTGCTAACACTGAGCTAGCCAACACTGAGCTAACACTGAACCAACACTGAGCTAACCGCTATGCTAACACTGGACTAACACAGAGCTAACACTGAGCCAACACTGAGCTAACACTGAGCTAGCCGCTGTGCTAACACTGAGCTAACACTGAGCTAGCCGCTGTGCTAACACTGAGCTAACACTGAGCTAGCCGCTGTGCTAACACTGAGCTAACACTGAGCTAGCCGCTGTGCTAACACTGAGCTAACACTGAGCTAGCCGCTGTGCTAACACTGAGCTAACACTGAGCTAACACTGAACCAACACTGAGCTAGCTGCTGTGCTAACACTGAGCTAGCCGCTGTGCTAACACTGTTCTAATAATACCATGAACAGGGCCGCACCTGCCGAGGTTGTGATCTGGAACAAACACAACATGCTGTTCCCGAACGTCTCGAAGTTGAACATGTCGTCGATGCCGTTCTGCCGCTTGACGTAGGCGAAGTTGGCCATCCCGAAGATGGCGTAGATGAACATGACGAGGAAGAGGAGCAGCCCGATGTTGAAGAGCGCAGGAAGTGACATCATGAGGGCGAAGAGCAGCGTGCGGATGCCTTTAGCGCCGCGGATCAGGCGCAGGATCCGCCCGATACGAGCCAATCGGATCACACGGAACAGCGTCGGGGACACGAAGTACTTCTCGATGATGTCGGCCAGAACGATCCCTGAGGACAGAGGAGAGTTACAGGCCCCGCCCACTGACAGAGGGAGTGTTACAGGCCCCGCCCACTGACAGAGGGAGTGTTACAGGCCCCGCCCACTGACAGAGGGAGTGTTACAGGCCCCGCCCACTGACAGAGGGAGTGTTACAGGCCCCGCCCACTGACAGAGGGAGTGTTACAGGCCCCGCCCACTGACATAGGCCCCGCCCACTGAACGAGCAAATGTTACAGGCCCCACCCACTGACAGAGGCCCCGCCCACTGACCGAGGGAGTGTTACAGGCCCACCCACTGACAGAGGGAGTGTTACAGGCCCCGCCCACTGACAGAGGGAGTGTTACAGGCCCCACCCACTGACAGAGGGAGTGTTACAGGCCCCGCCCACTGACATAGGCCCCGCCCACTGAACGAGGGAATGTTACAGGCCCCACCCACTGACAGAGGCCCCGCCCACTGACCGAGGGAGTGTTACAGGCCCCGCCCACTGACCGAGGGAGTGTTACAGGCCCCGCCCACTGACAGAGGGAGTGTTACAGGCCCCGCCCACTGACAGAGGGGTGTTACAGGCCCCGCCCACTGACAGAGGGAGTGTTACAGGCCCCGCCCACTGAAGGAGGGAGTGTTACAGGCCCCGCCCACTGACAGAGGGAGTGTTACAGGCCCCGCCCACTGAAGGAGGGAGTGTTACAGGCCCCACCCACTGACAGAGGCCCCGCCCACTGACCGAGGGAGTGTTACAGGCCCCGCCCACTGACCGAGGGAGTGTTACAGGCCCCGCCCACTGACAGAGGGAGTGTTACAGGCCCCGCCCACTGACAGAGGGGTGTTACAGGCCCCGCCCACTGACAGAGGGAGTGTTACAGGCCCCGCCCACTGACAGAGGGAGTGTTACAGGCCCCGCCCACTGACAGACAGGGCAGGCTCCTCCCACAGACTTTCAGAAACATTAAAGTGTCGCTCGTCTCTTTTTTCCTCAAATCAAACATAATCCTCATCAAAGAATAAACATAATGTACAGGATTATATAAGATTTATATAAACTCTCTTTTTTCTATTTAATAAATCTAAATATATGTGAACAACTTTATTTTGTTGAATTCATTTGTCAAGGATCGAAAAAGGTGTTTTTTATGATAAAAATAAAATGAGAAAAGGACGAAAACCTCACACGCACTTTGAACTCATCCTTTCTTCCTGTCTCCCCCCTCCCTCCCCTAAGCACCTCCCCCTCTGTCTCCCCCTCCTCCTCTCCCCTCCCTCCCCTAAGCCCCTCCCCCTCTGACAGAGGGTGATGTATGTCTTTATGGGTTCATAACTCAGTTGTGTCACAGATGAGTTACTGCTGTGGACTGCGTTTCCCACAATGCACTGCTGTGTCACAGCTGCATCAACACGTCCATCATTAGTCCAACTTTGGTTCTTTAATGAGGTTTAGTCCTGGTTTAGTCCTGGTTTAGACCTGGTTTAGTCCTGGTTTAGTCCTGGTTTAGACCTGGTTTAGACCTGGTTTAGTCCTGGTTTAGTCCTGGTTTAGACCTGGTTTAGACCTGGTTTAGTCCTGGTTTAGACCTGGTTTAGTCCTGGTTTAGACCTGGTTTAGTCCTGGTTTAGACCTGGTTTAGACCTGGTTTAGTCCTGGTTTAGACCTGGTTTAGACCTGGTTTAGTCCTGGTTTAGACCTGGTTTAGTCCTGGTTTAGACCTGGTTTAGACCTGGTTTAGTCCTAGTTTAGTCCTGGTTTAGTCCTGGTTTAGTCTTGGTTTAGACCTGGTTTAGACCTGGTTTAGTCCTGGTTTAGACCTGGTTTAGACCTGGTTTAGACCTGGTTTAGTCCTAGTTTAGTCCTGGTTTAGTCCTGGTTTAGTCTTGGTTTAGTCCTGGTTTAGACCTGGTTTAGTCCTGGTTTAGACCTGGTTTAGACCTGGTTTAGTCCTAGTTTAGTCCTGGTTTAATCCTCGTTTAGTCCTGGTTTAGTCCTGGTTTAGTCCTGGTTTAGTCCTGGTTTAGTCCTGGTTTAGTCCTGGTTTAGTCCTGGTTTAGTCCTGGTTTAGTCCTGGTTCAGTCCTGGTTCAGTCCTGCTTTAGTCCTGGTTTAGTCCTGGTTTAGACCTGGTTTAGTCCTGGTTTAGACCTGGTTTAGTCCTGGTTTAGACCTGGTTTAGTCCTGGTTTAGACCTGGTTTAGTCCTGGTTTAGACCTGGTTTAGACCTGGTTTAGACCTGGTTTAGACCTGGTTTAGTCCTGGTTTAGACCTGGTTTAGACCTGGTTTAGACCTGGTTTAGTCCTGGTTTAGACCTGGTTTAGTCCTGGTTTAGTCCTGGTTTAGTCCTGGTTTAGTCCTGGTTCAGTCCTGGTTCAGTCCTGGTTCAGTCCTGCTTTAGTCCTGGTTTAGTCCTGGTTTAGACCTGGTTTAGACCTGGTTTAGTCCTGGTTTAGTCCTGGTTTAGACCTGGTTTAGTCCTGGTTTAGTCCTGGTTTAGTCCTGGTTTAGTCCTGGTTTAGACCTGGTTTAGTCCTGGTTTAGACCTGGTTTAGTCCTGGTTTAGACCTGGTTTAGACCTGGTTTAGACCTGGTTTAGTCCTGGTTTAGACCTGGTTTAGTCCTGGTTTAGACCTGGTTTAGTCCTGGTTTAGTCCTGGTTTAGTCCTGGTTTAGACCTGGTTTAGTCCTGGTTTAGTCCTGGTTTAGTCCTGGTTTAGACCTGGTTTAGTCCTGGTTTAGACCTGGTTTAGTCCTGGTTTAGTCCTGGTTTAGACCTGGTTTAGTCCTGGTTTAGTCCTGGTTTAGTCCTGGTTTTAGTCCTGGTTTAGTCCTGGTTTAGTCCTGGTTTAGTCCTGGTTTAGACCTGGTTTAGTCCTGGTTTAGTCCTGGTTTAGACCTGGTTTAGTCCTGGTTTAGTCCTGGTTTAGTCCTGGTTTAGTCCTGGTTTAGACCTGGTTTAGTCCTGGTTTAGTCCTGGTTTAGTCCTGGTTTAGACCTGGTTTAGTCCTGGTTTAGTCCTGGTTTAGTCCTGGTTTAGTCCTGGTTTAGTCCTGGTTTAGACCTGGTTTAGTCCTGGTTTAATCCTGGTTTAGTCCTGGTTTAGTCCTGGTTTAGTCCTGGTTTAGACCTGGTTTAGTCCTGGTTTAGTCCTGGTTTAGACCTGGTTTAGTCCTGGTTTAATCCTGGTTTAGTCCTGGTTTAGTCCTGGTTTAGTCCTGGTTTAGACCTGGTTTAGTCCTGCTTTAGTCCTGGTTTAGTCCTGGTTTAGAGCTGGTTTAGACCTGGTTTAGACCTGGTTTAGTCCTGGTTTAGTCCTGGTTTAGTCCTGGTTTAGAGCTGGTTTAGTCCTGGTTTAGTCCTGGTTTAGTCCTGGTTTAGACCTGGTTTAGTCCTGGTTTAATCCTGGTTTAGACCTGGTTTAGTCCTGGTTTAGTCCTGGTTTAGACCTGGTTTAGTCCTGCTTTAGTCCTGGTTTAGTCCTGGTTTAGAGCTGGTTTAGACCTGGTTTAGACCTGGTTTAGTCCTGGTTTAGTCCTGGTTTAGTCCTGGTTTAGAGCTGGTTTAGTCCTGGTTTAGTCCTGGTTTAGTCCTGGTTTAGACCTGGTTTAGTCCTGGTTTAATCCTGGTTTAGACCTGGTTTAGTCTTGGTTTAGTCCTGGTTTAGACCTGGTTTAGTCCTGGTTTAGTCCTGGTTTAGTCCTGGTTTAGAGCTGGTTTAGACCTGGTTTAGACCTGGTTTAGTCCTGGTTTAGACCTGGTTTAGTCCTGGTTTGGTCTGGTTTAATCACTGCAGTTCTTATTTCGTCCTCCAGGGAGCGACAGAGTTCACAGTTTAACAGATAAAATAATATTATTTCAGGACAAAGACTGTGCAGCTCAGAAAAGACATGTTTTTGTGGATTCCAGTTGTGTTTTTGTCACATTTTTGTCACTTTTAGTCGTGTTTAGTTTAGTTCTTCCAGCTTTTCTGCTTTTGATTTGATTTGATTGAATTAAACGGCTCTAATTCGTCTAAACTTCACAAAATAAAACTCAACATCAACGACAAACAGAAGAGCTGTGTCTGTCATGTGACCTCAGGGCGAGAGCAGGGGGAGGGGCTTAAGTGATGGAGATGTACAGAGGGGGGAGGGAGGAGGGAGGGGGGAGGGGGAGGTAACAGAAGGGTGAAGGTAACTGTGGTGATCAGTGCTGCCCCCTGGGACTCATGAGGAGTAAATCACCTGCTTCAGACTGACAGGACCAGACCAGGACTAAACCAGGACTAAACCAGGACTAAACCAGGACTAAACCAGGACTAAACCAGGACTAAACCAGGACTAAACCAGGATTAAACCAGGACTAAACCAGGACTAAACCAGGACTGAACCAGGATTAAACCAGGTCTAAACCAGGACTAAACCAGGACTAAACCAGGACTAAACCAGGACTAAACCAGGACTAAACCAGGATTAAACCAGGACTAAACCAGGACCAAACCAGGACCAAACCAGGACTAAACCAGGACTAAACCAGGTCTAAACCAGGACTAAACCAGGACTAAACCAGGACTAAACCAGGATTAAACCAGGTCTAAACCAGGACTAAACCAGGTCTAAACCAGGACTAAACCAGGACTAAACCAGGACTAAACCAGGACTAAACCAGGACTAAACCAGGTCTAAACCAGGACTAAACCAGGACTAAACCAGGACTAAACCAGGACTAAACCAGGACTAAACCAGGACTAAACCAGGACTAAACCAGGTCTAAACCAGGACTAAACCAGGTCTAAACCAGGTCTAAACCAGGACTAAACCAGGACTAAACCAGGACTAAACCAGGACTAAACCAGGTCTAAACCAGGACTAAACCAGGACTAAACCAGGACTAAACCAGGATTAAACCAGGACTAAACCAGGACTAAACCAGGACCAAACCAGGACCAAACCAGGACTAAACCAGGACTAAACCAGGTCTAAACCAGGACTAAACCAGGACTAAACCAGGACTAAACCAGGACTAAACCAGGTCTAAACCAGGACTAAACCAGGACTAAACCAGGACTAAACCAGGATTAAACCAGGACTAAACCAGGACTAAACCAGGACCAAACCAGGACCAAACCAGGACTAAACCAGGACTAAACCAGGTCTAAACCAGGACTAAACCAGGACTAAACCAGGACTAAACCAGGACCAAACCAGGACTAAACCAGGACTAAACCAGGACTAAACCAGGTCTAAACCAGGACTAAACCAGGACTAAACCAGGACTAAACCAGGACTAAACCAGGACTAACCCAGGACTAAACCAGGATTAAACCAGGACTAAACCAGGACTAAACCAGGACTAAACCAGGACTAAACCAGGACTAAACCAGGACTAAACCAGGACTAAACCAGGACTAAACCAGGATTAAACCAGGACTAAACCAGGACTAAACCAGGATTAAACCAGGACTAAACCAGGACTAAACCAGGACCAAACCAGGACTAAACCAGGACTAAACCAGGACTAAACCAGGTCTAAACCAGGACTAAACCAGGACTAAACCAGGACTAAACCAGGACTAAACCAGGACCAAACCAGGACTAAACCAGGATTAAACCAGGACTAAACCAGGACTAAACCAGGACCAAACCAGGACTAAACCAGGACTAAACCAGGACTAAACCAGGACTAAACCAGGACTAAACCAGGACCAAACCAGGACTAAAGCAGGACTAAACCAGGACTAAACCAGGTCTAAACTGGGACTAAAACAGGACTAAACCAGGACTAAACCAGGACCAAACCAGGACTAAACCAGGACTAAACCAGGACCAAACCAGGACTAAACCAGCACTAAACCAGGATTAAACCAGGACTAAACCAGGATTAAACCAGGACTAAACCAGGTCTAAACCAGGACTAAACCAGGACTAAACCAGGTCTAAACCAGGACTAAAGCAGGACTAAACCAGGTCTAAACCAGGACTAAACCAGGACTAAACCAGGACTAAACCAGGACTAAACCAGGACTAAAGCAGGACCAAACCAGGACCAAACCAGGACTAAACCAGGACCAAACCAGGACTAAACCAGGACTAAAGCAGGACTAAAGCAGGACTAAACCAGGACTAAACCAGGACTAAACCAGGACCAAGCCAGGACTAAACCAGGACTAAACCAGGACTAAACCAGGACCAAACCAGGACTAAACCAGGACTAAACCAGGTCTAAACCAGGACTAAACCAGGACTAAACCAGGACCAAACCTGGACTAAACCAGGACTAAACCAGGACTAAACCAGGACTAAACCAGGACTAAACCAGGACTAAACCAGGACTAAACCAGGACCAAACCTGGACTAAACCAGGACTAAAGCAGGACCAAACCAGGACTAAACCAGGACTAAACCAGGACTAAACCAGGACTAAACCAGGACCAAACCTGGACTAAACCAGGTCTAAACCAGGACTAAACCAGGACTAAACCAGGACCAAACCTGGACTAAACCAGGACTAAACCAGGACTAAACCAGGACTAAACCAGGGCTAAACCAGGACTAAACCAGGACCAAACCAGGACTAAACCAGGACTAAACCAGGACTAAAGCAGGACTAAAGCAGGACTAAAGCAGGACTGAACCAGGACTAAAGCAGGACTAAAGCAGGACTAAAGCAGGACTAAACCAGGACTAAACCAGGACTAAAGCAGGACTAAACCAGGACTAAACCAGGACTAAACCAGGACTAAACCAGGACTAAACCAGGACCAAACCCGGACTAAACCAGGACTAAACCAGGACTAAACCAGGTCTAAACCAGGACTAAACCAGGACTAAACCAGGACTAAACCAGGACTAAACCAGGAATAAACCAGGTCTAAACCGGGATTGAACCAGGACTAAACTGGGACTAAACTGGGACTAAAACAGGACTAAACCAGGACCAAACCAGGACTAAACTGGGACTAAAACAGGACTAAACCAGGACCAAACCAGGACCAAACCAGGACTAAACCAGGACTAAACCAGGACTAAACCAGGACTAAACCAGGACTAAACCAGGACCAAACCTGGACTAAACCAGGACTAAACCAGGACTAAACCAGGGCTAAACCAGGACTAAACCAGGACCAAACCAGGACTAAACCAGGACTAAACCAGGACCAAACCAGGACTAAACCAGGATTAAACCAGGACTAAACCAGGACTAAACCAGGACCAAACCAGGACTAAACCAGGACTAAACCAGGACTAAACCAGGTCTAAACCAGGACTAAACCAGGACTAAACCAGGACTAAACCAGGACTAAACCAGGACCAAACCAGGACTAAACCAGGTCTAAACCAGGACAAAACCAGGACTGAACCAGGACTAAAGCAGGACCAAACCAGGACCAAACCAGGACTAAACCAGGACCAAACCAGGACTAAACCAGGACTAAACCAGGACTAAACCAGGACCAAACCAGGACTAAACCAGGACTAAACCAGGACTAAACCAGGACCAAACCAGGACTAAACCAGGACTAAACCAGGACTAAACCAGGACCAAACCTGGACTAAACCAGGTCTAAACCAGGACTAAACCAGGACTAAACCAGGACCAAACCTGGACTAAACCAGGACTAAACCAGGACTAAACCAGGACTAAACCAGGACTAAACCAGGACTAAACCAGGACCAAACCTGGACTAAACCAGGACTAAAGCAGGACCAAACCAGGACTAGACCAGGACTAAACCAGGACTAAACCAGGACCAAACCTGGACTAAACCAGGTCTAAACCAGGACTAAACCAGGACTAAACCAGGACCAAACCTGGACTAAACCAGGACTAAACCAGGACTAAACCAGGACTAAACCAGGACTAAACCAGGGCTAAACCAGGACTAAACCAGGACCAAACCAGGACTAAACCAGGACTAAACCAGGACTAAAGCAGGACTAAACCAGGACTAAACCAGGACTAAACCAGGACTAAACCAGGACTAAACCAGGACCAAACCAGGACTAAACCAGGATTAAACCAGGACTAAACCAGGACTAAACCAGGACCAAACCAGGACTAAACCAGGACTAAACCAGGACTAAACCAGGACTAAACCAGGACCAAACCAGGACTAAACCAGGACTAAACCAGGACTAAACCAGGACCAAACCTGGACTAAACCAGGACTAAACCAGGACTAAACCAGGACTAAACCAGGACTAAACCAGGGCTAAACCAGGACTAAACCAGGACCAAACCAGGACTAAACCAGGACTAAACCAGGACCAAACCAGGACTAAACCAGGATTAAACCAGGACTAAACCAGGACTAAACCAGGGCTAAACCAGGACTAAACCAGGACCAAACCAGGACTAAACCAGGACTAAACCAGGACCAAACCAGGACTAAACCAGGATTAAACCAGGACTAAACCAGGACTAAACCAGGACCAAACCAGGACTAAACCAGGACTAAACCAGGACTAAACCAGGTCTAAACCAGGACTAAACCAGGACTAAACCAGGACTAAACCAGGACTAAACCAGGACCAAACCAGGACTAAACCAGGACTAAACCAGGATTAAACCAGGACTAAACCAGGACTAAACCAGGTCTAAACCAGGACTAAACCAGGACTAAACCAGGTCTAAACCAGGACTAAACCAGGACTAAACCAGGACTAAACCAGGTCTAAACCAGGACTAAACCAGGACTAAACCAGGACTAAACCAGGACTAAAGCAGGACTAAACCAGGACTAAAGCAGGACCAAACCAGGACCAAACCAGGACTAAACCAGGACCAAACCAGGACCAAACCAGGACTAAACCAGGACTAAACCAGGACTAAACCAGGACTAAACCAGGACCAAACCAGGACTAAACCAGGACTAAACCAGGACCAAACCAGGACTAAACCAGGATTAAACCAGGACTAAACCAGGACTAAACCAGGGCTAAACCAGGACTAAACCAGGACCAAACCAGGACTAAACCAGGACTAAACCAGGACCAAACCAGGACTAAACCAGGATTAAACCAGGACTAAACCAGGACTAAACCAGGACCAAACCAGGACTAAACCAGGACTAAACCAGGACTAAACCAGGTCTAAACCAGGACTAAACCAGGACTAAACCAGGACTAAACCAGGACTAAACCAGGACCAAACCAGGACTAAACCAGGACTAAACCAGGATTAAACCAGGACTAAACCAGGACTAAACCAGGTCTAAACCAGGACTAAACCAGGACTAAACCAGGTCTAAACCAGGACTAAACCAGGACTAAACCAGGACTAAACCAGGTCTAAACCAGGACTAAACCAGGACTAAACCAGGACTAAAGCAGGACTAAACCAGGACTAAAGCAGGACCAAACCAGGACCAAACCAGGACTAAACCAGGACCAAACCAGGACCAAACCAGGACTAAACCAGGACTAAACCAGGACTAAACCAGGACTCACCCACGATGGACAGGATGACCACCACGAAGTCGAAGATGTTCCAGCCCACAGTGAAGTAGTAGCAGCGCAGGGCGAGGATCTTGAGCGTGCACTCGAGCGTGAAGACCAGGATGAAGCCCAGGTTGATGTTGTAGAGGATCCGCTCCATCTGCTGCGGCTGCTCGTCCGTCTCCACCATCATCGTGATCATGTTCAGCAGAATCAGGACCATGATCACGATGTCGAAGCCCTGTTTGCCCACCAGGTCGAAGCACACGGCCGCCAGAGGGTTCTGGAGAGGAGAGGGTCAGACCGGGTCAGACCGGGTCAGAACCAGGTCAGACCGGGTCAGAACCGGGTCAGAACCGGGTCAAACCGGGTCAGAACCGGGTCAGAACCAGGTCAGACCGGGTCAAAACCGGGTCAAACCGGATCAAAACCAGGACTAAACCTGGACTAAACCTGGTCCTGGTCTGGTTCTGGTCTGGTCCTGGTCCTGGTCTGGTCCTGGTCCTGGTCTGGTCCTGGTCTGGTCCTGGTCCTGGTCTGGTCCTGGTCTGGTCCTGGTCCTGGTCTGGTCCTGGTCTCGTCTCTCTGGTCCTGGTCTGGTCTCTCTGGTCCTGGTCTGGTCCTGGTCTCTCTGGTCCTGGTCTGGTCCTGGTCTGGTCTCTCTGGTCCTGGTCTGGTCCTGGTCTCTCTGGTCCTGGTCTCTCTGGTCCTGGTCTGGTCCTGGTCTGGTCCTGGTCCTGGTCTCTCTGGTCCTGGTCTCTCTGGTCTGGTCTCTCTGGTCCTGGTCTCTCTGGTCCTGGTCTCTCTGGTCCTGGTCTGGTCCTGGTCTGGTCTCTCTGGTCCTGGTCTGGTCTCTCTGGTCCTGGTCTCTCTGGTCCTGGTCTGGCTCTGGTCCTGGTCTGGTCCTGGTCCTGGTCTGGTCCTGGTCTGGCTCTGGTCCTGGTCTGGTCCTGGTCTGGCTCTGGTCCTGGTCTGGTCCTGGTCTGGTCCTCACCAGGGGTCTGGGGATGGGTTTCTGTGGTTTCTTTGATCCGAGCTTCTTCATGGCGTTGTAGTATTTCTTCTGTTCTTCTGTCATGAAGATGTCCTGCCCCCCTAAGTACAGAGGCCTGTTATTATGGACCGCCTCTGACCCCGCCCCCTGACCCCGCCCTCTGCCTCTGAGCCCGCCCTCTGACCCCGCCCTCTGCCTATGACCCCGCCCTCTGCCTATGACCCCGCCCTCTGACCCTGCCCTCTGACCCTGCCCCTCTACCTCTGACTCCGCCCTCTCCCTAGACGCCTCAGACCTCCCCCTCCCCTCAGACCTCCCCCTCCCCAGACGCCTCAGACCTCCCTCTCCCCTCAGACCTCCCCCTCCCCCTCCCCTCAGACCTCCCCCTCCCCAGACGCCTCAGACCTCCCTCTCCCCTCAGACCTCCCCCTCCCCTCAGCCCTCCCCCTCCCCAGACGCCTCAGACCTCCCTCTCCCCTCAGACCTCCCCCTCCCCTCAGACCTCCCCCTCCCCAGACGCCTCACTCTTATGACACTTATCTTTCGTTTCTGTTGGTTGAAGTTGTCGATGATGACTCCGATGAAGAGGTTCAACGTGAAGAAGGATCCGAAGATGATGAAGATCACGAAGTACAGATACATGTAGAGGTTCACCTCCTTTATGGGCTGCTCCTCCACCTGAAACGGAGAGAACAACAAGTGTTTACACCTGACACAGAGAGAACAAGCACAAGTAAAAGTACTCACGGCTCTGGAGTCCACTGCTGCGTACATGATCTCCATCCAACCTTTGAACGTCGCCTGGAAACAACAAACAAATGAGTCTCACCCATAGAACTAGAATAAAACCTGAAGATGAATCCAAAATGGCCGCCCTGTTCCTCCCTGTGGCCTGAGCTCATTGTCACATGACCCTAAAAAAGTTTCTTACTTCCGCATTTACTTCCTGATACGGAGGCGGCCATCTTTGTTTTACTTCCTGATACGGAGGCGGCCATCTTTGTTTTACTTCCTGATACGGAGGCGGCCATCTTTGTTTTACTTCCTGATACGGAGGCGGCCATCTTTGTTTTACTTCCTGATACGGAGGCGGCCATCTTTGTTTTACTTCCTGTACTGAGGCGCCATCTTTGCTTTACTTCCTGATACGGAGGCGCCATCTTTGTTGTACTTCCTGATACGGAGGCGCCATCTTTGTTTTACTTCCTGATACGGAGGCGGCCATCTTTGATTTACTTCCTGATACGGAGGCGCCATCTTTGCTTTACTTCCTGATACGGAGTGCCATCTTTGCTTTACTTCACAATCGGAGGCGCCATCTTTGTTTTACTTCCTGATACGGAGGCGCTATCTTTGTTTTACTTCCTGATACGGAGGCGGCCATCTTTGCTTTACTTCCTGATACGGAGGCGGCCATCTTTGTTTTACTTCCTGATACGGAGGCGGCCATCTTTGTTTTACTTCCTGATACGGAGGCGGCCATCTTTGCTTTACTTCCTGATACGGAGGCGGCCATCTTTGCTTTACTTCCTGATACGGAGGCGGCCATCTTTGCTTTACTTCCTGATACGGAGGCGGCCATCTTTGTTTTACTTCCTGATACGGAGGCGGCCATCTTTGCTGTAGGGTTCCGCGGAAAGAATCCACAGGAAGTCTGTTTTTGCCGAACGCCACGGCGTCTGGTGCGGCGTTCATGTCGTTTGACGTGTCTTTACACCAGATGCCCCGGTGTCTTTACTCCAGATGCCCCGGTGTCTTTACACCAGATGCCCCGGTGTCTTTACACCAGATGCCCCGGTGTCTTTACTCCAGATGCCCCGGTGTCTTTACTCCAGATGCCCCGGTGTCTTTACTCCAGATGCCCCGGTGTCTTTACACCAGATGCCCCGGTGTCTTTACTCCAGATGCCCCGGTGTCTTTACTCCAGATGCCCCGGTGTCTTTACACCAGATGCCCCGGTGTCTTTACTCCAGATGCCCCGGTGTCTTTACTCCAGATGCCCCGGTGTCTTTACTCCAGATGCCCCGGTGTCTTTACTCCAGATGCCCCGGTGCCTTTACTCCAGATGCCCCGGTGTCTTTACTCCAGATGCCCCGGTGTCTTTCAGATGCCCCGGTGTCTTTACACCAGATGCCCCGGTGTCTTTACTCCAGATGCCCCGGTGTCTTTACTCCAGATGCCCCGGTGTCTTTACTCCAGATGCCCCGGTGTCTTTACTCCAGATGCCCCGGTGTCTTTACTCCAGATGCCCCGGTGCCTTTACTCCAGATGCCCTGGGGCCTTACTCCAGATGCCCCGGTGTCTTTACTCCAGATGCCCCGGTGCCTTTACTCCAGATGCCCCGGCTGTGCGTCTGGTTCTTTTGCCTCAAACATTATCCTCCATTTTGTGTCTGGCCTTTTCAGTTTGTGAGTGACACAGCGCCACGTGAACTTTCCTCTGCCCACGGCTCGCTAAAAATACCAGCTCAAGAAACACCGACCGGCGACAGAACCGGCAGGAAATCTGAGAGAAACCTGAGAAACCTGAGAGGAATCTGAGAGAAATCTGAGAGGAATCTGAGAGGAATCTGAGAGGAATCTGAGAGGAATCTGAGAGGAATCTGAGAGGAATCTGAGAGGAATCTGAGAGGAATCTGAGAGGAATCTGAAAAAAATCGGAGCAAAATCTAAGAACCCTGAGAGAAATCTAAACAAAATCGGACAAAAATCTGAGAGAAATCTAAGAAATCTGAGAGAAATCAAATAAATCTGAGAGAAATCTAAGAAATCTGAGAGGAATCTGAGCGAAATCTAAGAAATCTGAGCGAAATCTAGAAATCTAAACAAAATCGGACAAAAATCTGAGAGAAATTTGAGAAATCTGAGAAAAATCTGAGAGAAATCTAAGAAATCTGAGAGAAATCTGTGAGAAATCAAAGAAATCTGAGAGAAATCTGAGAGAAATTTGAGAGAAATCTAAGAAATCTGAGAGAAATCAAAGAAATCTGAGAGAAATCTGAGAGAAATCTGAGAGAAATCTGAGAAAAATCTAAGAAATCTGAGAGAAATCTGAGAGAAATCTGAGAGAAATCTAAGAAATCTGAGAGAAATCTGAGAGAAATCTGAGAGAAATCAAAGAAATCTGAGAGAAATCTGAGAGAAATCAAAGAAATCTGAGAGAAATCTAGAAATATAAACAAAATCGGACAAAAATCTAAATTAAATCTGAGAGAAATCTAAGAGGAATCTGAGAGGAATCTGAGAAATCCAAGAGAAATCCAAGAAATCTAAGAAACCTGAGAGAAATCTGAGAGAAATTTGAGAAATCTAAACAAAATCGGACAAAAATCTAAATGAAATCTTAGAAAAATCTGAGAGAAATCTGAGAAAGTCCTGAGAAATGTGAGAGAATTCTAGAAATCAGAGCGATGTCAGAGAGACGTTGGAGAGAAATCTGAGAGAAATTTAGAAATCTAAACAAAATCTGAGAGAATTCTAAACAAAATCTGACAAAAATCTAAACATAATCTGAAAGAAATCTGATGCTGAAGGAGTAAGATTACTTACTTAAGTACCGGACTCTGAGTAAGACCGGGTTTAGTCCCGGTTTTAATTCTGGTTTAATCCTGTCGAGTCCATCTTTAGTCCCAGTCCATGTTGTCTTCTAGTCCTGGTATCAGTCCTGGTCCTGGTCTGGTCCTGGTCTCAGTCCTGGTCCCGGTCTCAGTCCCGGTCCCGGTCCTGGTCCCGGTCCAGACTCACCACCTGCAGCAGGGCCAGGTATCCCGCTCCCACGTTGTCGAAGTTGACCTTGACCTTGGTCCTGGTCCTGGTCTCAGTCCCCGTCTCAGTCCTGGTCCTGGTCTCAGTCCTGGTCCTGGTCTCAGTCCCGGTCCTGGTCCCGGTCCAGGTGTCCAGACTCACCACCTGCAGCAGGGCCAGGTATCCCGCTCCCACGTTGTCGAAGTTGACCTTGACCTTGGTCCTGGTCCTGGTCTCAGTCCCCGTCTCAGTCCTGGTCCTGGTCTCAGTCCTGGTCCTGGTCTCAGTCCTGGTCCTGGTCCCGGTCCAGGTCCCGGTCCAGACTCACCACCTGCAGCAGGGCCAGGTATCCCGCTCCCACGTTGTCGAAGTTGACCTTGACCTTGGTCCTGGTCCTGGTCTCAGTCCCCGTCTCAGTCCTGGTCCTGGTCTCAGTCCTGGTCTCAGTCCTGGTCCTGGTCCCGGTCCAGGTCCCGGTCCAGACTCACCACCTGCAGCAGGGCCAGGTATCCCGCTCCCACGTTGTCGAAGTTGACCTTGACCTTGGTCCTGGTCCTGGTCTCAGTCCCCGTCTCAGTCCTGGTCCTGGTCTCAGTCCTGGTCCTGGTCTCAGTCCTGGTCCTGGTCCCGGTCCAGGTCCCGGTCCAGACTCACCACCTGCAGCAGGGCCAGGTATCCCGCTCCCACGTTGTCGAAGTTGACCTTGACCTTGGTCCAGTAGAAGTTGCTGGAGTTGAGGGCGAGGCAGTCGCTCTTGTTGTTGACGAGCGCCACGTCGTGGACGTGACCCGTACGGTTGACGCAGCGCCCGTATTTCCCGGCGAACAGGTTGACGCCCATGATGCTGAAGATGAGCCAGAAGATGAGGCACACCAGCAGGACGTTCATGATGGACGGGATGGCCCCGATCAGCGCGTTCACCACCACCTGCAGGACCAGGGCGGAACTGCATCAGCACCAACCGGCAGGAGCTAACGGGGGCTAACGGGAGCTAACGGGGGCTAACGGGAGCTAACGGGAGCTAACAGGAGCTAACGGGAGCTACCGAGGGCTAACAAGAGCTAACTGGAGCTAATCAAGGGAATAACGGGAGCTAATCAAGGGGCTAACAGGAGCTACCGGTAGCTAACGGAGCTAATCCGGGAGCTAAAGGGAGCTAATCAAGGGGCTAACGGGAGCTAATCAAGGGGTTAACAGGAGCTACCGGAAGCTAATGGGAGCTAACAGGAGCTAACAGGAGCTAACGGGAGCTAATCAAGGAGCTAACGGGAGCTAACGGGAGCTAACAGGAGCTAACAGTTGCTAACGGGAGCTACCGGGGGCTAATCAAGGGGCTAACAGGAGCTAACGGGAGCTAACAGGAGCTAACGGGAGCTAATCAAGGAGCTAACGGGAGCTAACAGGAGCTAACGGGAGCTACCGAGGGCTAACGAGAGCTAACGGGAGCTAATCAAGGGGCTAAAGGGAGCTAACAGGAGCTAACAGAGCTAATTCGGGAGCTAAAGGGAGCTAATCAAGGGGCTAAAGGGAGCTAACAGGAGCTAACAGAGCTAATTCGGGAGCTAAAGGGAGCTAATCAAGGGGCTAACAGGAGCTACCGGTAGCTAACAGAGCTAATCCGGGAGCTAAAGGGAGCTAATCAAGGGGCTAACGGGAGCTAACGGGAGCTAATCAAGGGGCTAACAGGAGCTACCGGAAGCTAATGGGAGCTAACGGGAGCTAATCAAGGGGCTAATGGGATTTACCGGGAGCTACGAGGCGCTACCGGGAGCTAACGGGAGCTAATCAAGGGGCTAACAGGAGCTACCGGAAGCTAATGGGAGCTAACGGGAGCTAATCAAGGGGCTAATGGGATTTACCGGGAGCTACGAGGCGCTACCGGGAGCTAACGGGAGCTAATCAAGGGGCTAACAGGAGCTACCGGGAGCTAACGGGAGCTAATGGAGCTAATCAAGGGGCTAACGGGAGCTAACAGACGCTAATGGGAGCTAATCAAGGGGCTAACGGGAGCTAACGGGAGCTAATCAAGGGGCTAATGGGAGCTAACAGGAGCTAATGGGAGCTGACAGGAGCTACCGGAAGCTAACAGGAGCTAACAGGAGCTACCGGATGCAAATCAAGGGGCTAATCAAGGGGCTAACAGGAGCTAATCATGGAGCTAACAGGAGCTAATCAAGTGGTTAATCAAGGGGCTAACAGGACCTAACAGGAACTAATCATGGAGCTAATCATGGGGCTAACAGGAGCTAATCACAGGGCTAATCATAGGGCTAATGGGAGCTAATCATACCGCTAACAGAAGCTAACAGGAACTAACAAGAGCTAATCATGGGGCTAACAGGAACTAACTTGAAGCTAACCAGGAGTTGATCAGAGGCTAACAGGACCTAACCAGGAGCTACAAGGAGCTAATAAGAGCTAACAGGAGCTAACAAGACTTAACAATAGCTAACAGGAGTTATCCAGGAGGTAACAGAAGCAAAAAAGAGCTAACAGAGGCTAACAAGAGATAACAATAGATAACAGGAGTTAACCAGGAGCTAATAAGGGCTAACAGGAGCTAATCAGAAGCTAATCAGGAATCACATAAACTGTTGCATCATTGTAGTGTCCCAAACTGTGGTGCCACGTGATGTTTTCATGATTTGACGATAATTAGAATAATTTATTATAAAAAAAACAAAATACAAAATAAAAACTGACGTCCACAGAGACGTTTGAGTTTGGGAAACACGGATCTAAAAGACAAAACTGAGCCTTTTTGGCTATTTTAGCATTAGCGTTAGCACCAAGCAACAGCAAAGCAGCGCTAACTTGTGCTAGCAGCAGCAGCAGCACAAGAAACTACTTTAACACTGAGTTGGTTTAAATACTGAAGAAAACAGAGAAAAAACAGGTTCAACTCTGGAAAAGATACACAATAATCACAAAACAATCAATACTTTACAGGTCGAACAGAATCAGAAGAAACCAGGACTAAACCAGGTCTAAACCAGGTCTAAACCAGGACTAAACCAGGACTGAACCAGGACTAAACCAGGACTAAACCAGGACTAAACCAGGACTAAACCAGGTCTAAACCAGGTCTAAACCAGGACTAAACCAGGACTAAACCAGGACTGAACCAGGTCTAAACCAGGACTAAACCAGGTCTAAACCAGGACTAAACCAGCTCTAAACCAGGACTAAACCAGGACTAAACCAGGTCTAAACCAGGTCTAAACCAGGACTAAACCAGGACTGAACCAGGACTAAACCAGGACTAAACCAGGTCTAAACCAGGTCTAAACCAGGACTAAACCAGGACTAAACCAGGACTAAACCAGGACTAAACCAGGACTAAACCAGGACTAAACCAGGTCTAAACCAGGACTAAACCAGGACTAAACCAGGTCTAAACCAGGACTAAACCAGGACTAAACCAGGACTAAACCAGGACTAAACCAGGTCTAAACCAGGACTAAACCAGGACTAAACCAGGTCTAAACCAGGACTAAACCAGGACTAAACCAGGTCTAAACCAGGACTAAACCAGGACTAAACCAGGACTAAACCAGGACTAAACCAGGACTGAACCAGGTCTAAACCAGGACTAAACCAGGACTAAACCAGGTCTAAACCAGGACTAAACCAGGACTAAACCAGGTCTAAACCAGGACTAAACCAGGACTAAACCAGGACTAAACCAGGACTAAACCAGGACTGAACCAGGTCTAAACCAGGACTAAACCAGGACTAAACCAGGACTAAACCAGGTCTAAACCAGGACTAAACCAGGACTGAACCAGGACTGAACCAGGACTGAACCAGGACTAAACCAGGACTAAACCAGGACTAAACCAGGACTAAACCAGGTCTAAACCAGGACTAAACCAGGACTGAACCAGGACTGAACCAGGACTAAACCAGGACTAAACCAGGACTAAACCAGGACTGAACCAGGACTAAACCAGGACTGAACCAGGTCTAAAACCAGGACTAAACCAGGACTAAACCAGGACTGAACCAGGACTAAACCAGGACTAAACCAGGACTAAACCAGGACTAAACCAGGACTAAACCAGGACTAAACCAGGACTAAACCAGGTCTAAACCAGGTCTAAACCAGGACTAAACCAGGACTAAACCAGGACTAAACCAGGTCTAAACCAGGTCTAAACCAGGACTAAACCAGGACTAAACCAGGACTAAACCAGGTCTAAACCAGGACTAAACCAGGACTGAACCAGGACTAAACCAGGACTAAACCAGGACTGAACCAGGTCTAAACCAGGACTAAACCAGGACTAAACCAGGTCTAAACCAGGACTAAACCAGGACTAAACCAGGTCTAAACCAGGACTAAACCAGGACTAAACCAGGACTAAACCAGGACTAAACCAGGACTGAACCAGGTCTAAACCAGGACTAAACCAGGGACTAAACCAGGACTAAACCAGGTCTAAACCAGGACTAAACCAGGACTGAACCAGGACTGAACCAGGACTGAACCAGGACTAAACCAGGACTAAACCAGGATTAAACCAGGACTAAACCAGGTCTAAACCAGGACTAAACCAGGACTAAACCAGGACTGAACCAGGACTAAACCAGGACTAAACCAGGACTGAACCAGGACTAAACCAGGACTAAAGCAGGTCTAAACCAGGACTAAACCAGGACTAAACCAGGTCTAAACCAGGTCTAAACCAGGTCTAAACCAGGACTGAACCAGGACTGAACCAGGACTGAACCAGGACTAAACCAGGACTAAACCAGGATTAAACCAGGTCTAAACCAGGTCTAAACCAGGACTAAACCAGGTCTAAACCAGGACTAAACCAGGACCAAACCAGGACTAAACCAGGACTAAACCAGGACTAAACCAGGTCTAAACCAGGACTGAACCAGGACTAAACCAGGACTAAACCAGGACTAAACCAGGACTAAACCAGGTCTAAACCAGGACTAAACCAGGACTAAACCAGGACTAAACCAGGACTAAACCAGGACTAAACCAGGTCTAAACCAGGACTAAACCAGGACTGAACCAGGACTAAACCAGGACTGAACCAGGACTGAACCAGGACTAAACCAGGACTAAAGCAGGTCTAAACCAGGACTAAACCAGGACTAAACCAGGTCTAAACCAGGTCTAAACCAGGACTAAACCAGGTCTAAACCACGACTAAACCAGGTCTAAACCAGGACTGAACCAGGTCTAAACCAGGACTGAACCAGGACTAAACCAGGACTTTAACAGGACTAAACC